>CAHIKZ030000545.1:575000-590000 GCA_903632075.3 Acanthosepion pharaonis | reverse complement strand
CAGAAACAAAGACAATAGCACTGAACTATTACGCGATGTCAGTCCTCCTATATGACAATGAATGTTGGATATTCTCACAGATGAAGAAGTAACTTCAAGCCACAGAATCAAGGAAAAGAATACTGAACTGCTACGTAATATCAGTTCTCCTATATTGCAGTGAATGCTGGACAATCTCCTCACATATGAAGAATCTTCAAGCTCTAAAATCAAATAAAAGATACTGAACTGCTACGTAACATCAGTTCTCTAAATGGTAGTGAATGCTGGACAATATCGTCACGAATGAAGAAGAATCTTCAAGCAAAAGAATCAAAGAAAAGAGTACTGAACTGATACGTAATAACAGACCTCCTATATGGCAGTGAATGCTGGACAATCTCCTCACAGATGAAGAAGAGACTTGAAGCAAGTGAAACAAAGAAAAGAGTACTGAACTGTTACGTAATATCAATCCTTCTATATGGCAGTGAATGCAGAACAATTTTCTCACAGATGAAATAGTGACATAAAACAGCAGAAACAAAGAAAAGAATACTTAACTTTTAGGTAATGTTAGTCTTCGTAAATGGTAGTGAATGCTGAACAATCTTCTCATCGATAAAGAGACTTGAAGCAACAGAAACAAAGAAAAGAGTACTGAAGTCATACGTAATATCAGACCTTCCGTATTGTATTGAATGCTGGATGACTTTCTCACAGATGAAGAAGAGACTTGAAGCAGCAGAATCAATGAAAAGAGTACTGAACTTTTTATGTAATATCAGTCCTCCTATATGGAAAGAAGTGATGCGCAAACTCTTCACAGATGAAGAAGAGACTTGACACAAGCGAAACAAAGAAAATTGTACTGAACCGTTACGCAATATCAGTCTTTCTATATGGGAGTGAATGCTGGACAATCTCCTCACTGATGACCAGGAGCTTGAAGCAACAAAAACAATGACAAGCGTATTGATCTGTTATATAATATAAGTCATCATATTTTCGCCTGACAATCTTGATTGTAACTCTGCAAAACTTCAAGTCGGAAGGTAAGTCATATGAATATTTATTTGTCTATTAACTGTTATTGCTAACTTAGTAGTAAGGGAAGTCACCAACTTGATTATGTGATTTTCTCTTCGAGTTACGTTGCTGAGGATTCTGTTATTTGGTAAGTTACTTTATTTTTGAATCTGTAGCGCTCGTCAAAGGTGGTTGATGCAGGGTGTTCCGTGCTCAGACATGCAAGGCCCATTCGCTAGAAGCTATTTTAATGTTTCCTCGACTGAAAATCTCAGTTAAAACAAAAAATCAATAACTTCCAAAAGAGCAAGAGAAACTCAACGAAAACATTACCACAAGAATATCCGACTAAGTCTGATTCGGACCAATTACGACGAAACAATCCACAAAATAGAAAATAATCAAATCTAACTATAGATATATATATATATATATATATATATATATATATATATATATATATATATATATATTATTGTATGTATGTATGTATATATATATATATATATATATATATATATATATATATATATATATATATATATATATATATATATATATATATATATGGTGGGTGTTGACGTATATACGCTTGCAAGTTGTATTTCCTGCTAAACAATCATTTTGCATACGCCATTCCAGTCGAGGGGGAAAAGGAATCGAAGGTAATAATCAGCTTAATTAGGAATTGGCCAAGGCCGTTTCAGATGGAAACCTGCATATTTCCTATCCCCCACGCGCCACCTCGGGGGAGGCGAATGTAGAACATTGTTTTTTTGTTGTTTTTTTTTTATTGGATTGAAGACATGACCTCAATCGCCAAGGGTTGGAATTAAAACACATCTAAAGGATGGCGTGTCTTTTACAAACGCTTCGTAATTCCAAGAATGGTAATGACTTCAGGGGAGGACGAACGAAAACAGACACAGACACAAAAAACAAACACAAACATGCACAGACACACAGAAACAAAAAAAAAAACAGACAGAACCAGACAGAATAAAACAGCCGCACACACATAAAAAACAGCCAGACGCACACAGGCGCACACAGAGAAAATAACACACGCAGAACAGCCACACACATAAACACACACGCACACAAAAATAGACACATACAAAACGGACACACACAAAAAACAGACACATACAGAACACATACACACGAAAAAAGCAGATGTACACAAAAAACAGACACAGAGAAGCAAAAAATGCACAGGCATAAAAACAGACGCACACACCCTCGATGAAGATGTGTAGGAATTTATTCGTAAAGGAATAATATAACACGAATACAAATTCCTTTTTTTAATAGAAATATACAAAAAACACTAGAAAATTATATATATATATATATATATATATATATATATATATGTGTGTGTGTGTGTGTGTGTGTGTGTGTGTGTGTGTGCATAAGTAGACTAGGGGAATTAACACCCAAACACTCCTTATCAAAATGATTGAGTTTTCCGTAACCTTAGTAGTTTCAAATATTAAGATTGTGCTTATAAGTGAATTAAACTTGTTAATTAGGTTATTCCAAAAATTGTTTGATAATGGAATGAAAGTATGGATTTTAAATTTAATTTGATAGTTAAATTTAGAATTTTAGTTTCTGTTTTGAAACATGACACTTTCTGTGTAGCGATGACACCATATTTTTAAAATAGTAAATATATATATATATATACCAGGATTCAGGGATTTAGAGAGAGTGAAAGAAAATGAGAGAACTTTAGTGAGTTGAGGACAAAAGAAAAGGACAATAAAGAAACATATATATATGCCCTTTTTATTGTTGAACTAGCTAGACGCAGCCCTCAGTTAGATACCAAAAATGTCTTTTCTCGTACTTCTCACCTGTGGGACTACTTTCCGATTTATTTCTTCCCTGCCTCTTACAACCTTTAAAAATTTATATGCAACTTCAATCACCATCTGTCTTACTGAACTTTGTTTCTTTGTTTCTTTGTTTTGTTTCTTTGTTTCTCTCTAAATCCCTGGATCCTGGTAGTTTGTTTTTTTGTTTTGTTAAGCATTACGCCTCGAGCAAGGCGTGAAGCCACTAGGATGCAGGGGGTTGCAGAAGATTTGGAGCAAGAACAGATAAAAGTGATAGAGGAAAGGATGAGGAGAAGGATAGTGGATAGATCAAGGTAACTGAGATGTCGATTGACATTACATATGAATAGTTGGAGATTATAGCCTCAGGGAAACAGTAATTGGGAAGGGTGTTCCACAGGCGAGAGGTGCGAGGTATGAAGCTATTGGAGTAGAAGAGATTTGCATTTTAAAAGTTTCTACAGTGTAAAGGGTGGAGCGGGATGCCATTCGTAGGGCGCTTGAATTATGGAGTCTGGGAACCAGTGAAAGCAGCTCATCGGAGCAATTAACATGAAAAGTAGAAAAGACAGAGAGAGGCAACGGCGCATCTGTGAGAGAGTGACTATAGACGAGATGCCAGAACAGGGCCAATTTATTTAATATCCGCCTCTGGAGCCATATCAAGAACCCCGGAGGCAAACAGAAGGGGCTCCAAACCATATATGGCAGCAATACTCCATGCAGAGGCGAATTGGTGATTTGTAGATCTAAAGGATCGATTCCGAGGAGAAAGATTTCCTGACTCAATGTATTTGTTGCATCTATAGCACAATCTCTACAAAACCTCTTTTTTATATTGGAACAATGAGACCTAATCTACAAAAACTATTTTTTTTCAAAGAATACACATTCAATTCATACGAACCTACCCTAAAAAAGTCTTGTCGGCATTAAGTAACCCATTAAGGTGTTGATATGTCATTAAAAAAAAAACAATTGCAAACTGCCAAAAAAACCTTTTTTTTACATATATAGCTCAATGAAACCTGATCTACAAACTAATTTCTTACAAAGAATACGAACCTATCTTAAAATCTTGTTGGCATTAAATAACCCATTGTGGTGTTGATATGCCGTAAACAAAAAGAAACCAGAAACCTACAAACCCACTTTTCAAAAAACTGTTATTCAATTTTTTTTTTAAACAAGCAACATTTCTGCGTCTGGGAACGCCAGATCGGTGCAGGGGTTGCAGAAAATTCTGATTTGAAGAAAAGAGCAATATCACCGACCTGGAGATGGAACAAATACATTGATCAAGGTAAGAATAAGATGTTCCACCGCGAGGAAAGTTGGCTCTCAGTGCCAATATTTAAAATGAAGGGAAATTTTCTTTGGAGTAAAGAAATACTTACAAAAATATATGTTTTTTTTGCAGTGTAAATGGGACTGAAATGATTATATTGGGAGGATTAAAGTTCAGCCTAAGCATGGAAATTATTTGCTGCTTATATATGGTCTGGGGCACTTCTGGGACCTGAGTTCTTGAAAAAACAAGATCCAGAGCGCAAAGTGGTTGAATCTTATTGGAATATAATTGGTCCTGATTGGAAAGATCTAAATCTACAGTCATTTCTTTCCACAGGAAAAAATACACCGTCGCCAGGAAATTATTCTCCCATAATCTATTCAAATATTAAATCAACCATTCGCCCTTGCATGGAGTATTGCTGCCATATATGGTCTGGGGCTTCTTTTATTACCTTAGAATGGAATTCTTTGACAAGATCCAGAACTATGCTTAATTGGTCCTGATCTGGTCTCCCACAGTCACTCCAAATTTAATTCGCCGTCGCCCAAACTCTGTCTTTTTCTCCCAAATACTTTCATGGTAATTGTTCCGATGAACTGCTTTTACCACTGGTTCCCCCAATGTAGAGGCATGTCGCGCTCCCACCTTGTTACACCGTCCAAAAACTTTTAAATGTAGCCGTCTTTGTCACTTCTCTCCTCCTTGCCTGCCTGGAACACTCTTCCCAATTACTGTTTCCCAGAGAGCTATAATCTCCAACTATTCAAATGTAATGTCAATCGACATCTCCAGTTACCTTGATCTACCCACTATCCTTCTCCTCATCCTTTCTTCTATCACTCCTATCTGCTCTCGCTCCAAATCTTCTGCAACCCCCTGCATCCTAGTGGCTTCACGCCTTGCTCGGGGCGTAATGCTTAAAAAAAAAAAAATTGGTCAAATTTAAAATTTTCTTAGGGGCTTGCAGCAACTGAAACCCCATCTTTATGGGCTCCTTGAACTCGGCAGAACCGGTTCATGACTATAATATGGCTGTTAGATCCTTCAATCTATAGTTGCTGGTTGCAAAGGGGCCCCCATATGTGTCCAGTGACCAATCTTCACGGCCCCCAAAATATAAGTCCGCCACTGTTTACAGCTGAGAAATTCTTCTTTTAAGTTTTCGCTTGTTTTGTGCATTCAAAATTAGCAGCCCTCAATATTTACATCAAGTGGAGATATACATTGAAATTTTTTTAAGCAACTTCAATGGCTTAATTATTTTATATTTGATGTAAAAAGGATCGAAAAATATTTCTAATAGAGAAGCGAACCTTTCTGACAAAATCAACTATTCAAAATATATTTTTCTAACCAACAAGTTTATGAACAACAAATGAAACTAATGTATCTAAAATAAATATATTTAAAGCTAATTATAAAATAATAAAAAATTTAATAGAAATAGAAATTTAAAAAAATAATAAACTTGAAGGAGGAATCTGTCTATATTTCTGAGATGAGGTATTATGTACATTATTTGGTCTATTGTCCTCATCTTTGCAATATGAGCTCTGGTAAAAACATGCAATGATAACATCAAAAATTGCAATATGAGCACTGGTAAAAATGGTTGCTGAAGACATTAGGTTTATAATTCCTAGAAATTCATACCCAGATGTCCTGAATAAGTGGATAAAAGCGTTGGTTAGATCCAGTGACAAGACCCAAAGAGTGTGAGTTCAATACTCGGTTAAGGCAGTGGAGAACATTCAGTGGGAAATTAGCAGGAGATAACTGATAACTGATATCCATCAAACATGGCATGTGGAACTAGAACAGTCTACCCCAGTGAGCGAAATAAAGGGTTCAGTTCGAAATTCCAACCACCTGAAGAAGGCCGTACAACGTTGTGATAAATATGGCGACAAAGATGAGGACAATAGTCCGAATAATGTAAATAAATGAAGGAGGAATTTACTCAACCAACAAACATGGAATGCATAGAAACGTCGAGGAATTTAAATAAAATATTATCTGAAATGCAATAAAATAACAGACTCAATGAATTAGTTGATCATCTTACGATAATTTTGATTTTAAAACTGCTACTTTTGTTAAAAGAGGAAGCAATTCGAAAAAAAAAAAAAGTATACAGAAAGCAAATTTTGATTTTTTGAAAGTCTAAAGAAACTTTGTATTCCGACAAAGAAATAATGTTTTTTTGTAAATAAAAGACATTAAGTCCCGAAAAATTAATTTCTTATTTGTTTCGGGTTCAGGAATAAACGTTAGTAGCTATGGCCCTCAAGAAAAACGAGCAAGAGATCTGGATTTTGTTTTTAAATAAAGTTGGTGTTATGAATAATCAATAATGTTCTCCCCTTATTGCGTTACTCCCGACTTTGAGAGGAATATTTCTGTTTACTGGGACTATAAAAGACCACTATATGCGAAGCTTGAAGCTCTCAGTTGAATAAATCTTTCTTAAATCTACACCTGCGTATTTTTGTCATTACAGTAAGGTGCATAGTGAGGAAAGATGGCTTCTTATATGCAAATATTGAATCCCCATAATGTTTATTCATTTTAACCAAATTTTGCCTCGGAAGGATTAAAGACCTCTCCATTCGACAGACTCTGGCTAAAATGTTTGTAAATAAACGGGATGGAACAATTAATCTGAAGAACCCCAAAGTAACTTTAAATGCACTAACTTAACGCTATTAAATTCTCAGATGACATAAAATAGAATGTTAGGCTTTTGTGAAGTTGCCGCCATTTTGCTAATAAATTTGAATTTTATCGAACCAAATGAGAGTTTATGAGTTACAACAATGGAGGCTTTTAAAATATAAGCGTTAATCCAGACAAATATATTGATTTTTACTTGCTATTATTCAGTGTTCATAAAAAAGAATTTTGCGTACAAAAAAGGAAAAATATATGCCTTTTATTTTCAATATTCCTATATTCTTAGCAATTAACTCAAAAAGTCAAGTTAATACCTCATTTAAAAAGAAAAAAAAGATCTCTTGATGCTTATAAAGAAGTAAAATTTATGAATACCTTACTTTTGGTCACCTGTATTTATTTTCTTAAACCAATAACGTCAGAATTTTGAAACTTTTTCATAGATTATATTATTTGATTAATATCTAAGTATATTTTATGAAAGTTTTTTTTTCTATTACTTATTTCCTCGACAAAAATCTAGTAAACATTGCCAGAATCTTACTGAAACATTGCTCTGTTAGATTTCAAGACTCATCCACATAAATCTAAATTATTAAACATTTTCACAACTAAATAATTTTATGCTTTTCAGACACTTCGAACGGAGTTTTGCTTTCTTCTCAGCAAATCATTCTTTTATAAAATTTCTTTCTTTTTGTTCTTAACAATGTTCCCAGTAACTGATCTTTGATGGTTCTACGACTAAAAGAATGGCTTTATCAAAAATTCGTATGGATACTCGGGCCTGCCCGGATTTCTAAATATGTAAATCGAATAAAATCCCAAAAGTAACTATTTATCAATTGCTTCAGGTTGAAGGGTGAGTTACCTAGAAAACATTTTGTCTCACCACAGTTGCACAATACTGTTTTTGATACCTGAGTCGCCTTTCTTTTTCATATCGGCTTTTAAAAATATCCAGTCTTTCCTCCCATTGTTTTTCTTAGGAATCATACATTTCTAATTAATAATGAAGCAGGCATAATATCTATCTCACGCACGGTGAACACTAGACCTGGCTTCTTTAATATTTCCCCTTTTCTAGCAAGATTAATGCTCAACAAACGTACAGATAAGTTTTAGATCAAAATAAAATTCTTTTCGTTTTTCATTCAAAATACTCAAATTTTAGGAATACGTTTTCACAAACATCGCCCACATGACGACGACGTGATCATATTTAAACGGAACGCTGATCTTATAAAAGATTTCAGTTATCTGTTTGGATTGGTATTGCTTTTATGTCCATCGTTTATTTCATGTTGAATTGTATATGGTCTATGTTAATTATGTTTTATGCATATGTCCTGAAGGTGGTCTATTAGACCGAAACGTCCGACGTTGACATTAAACATTAAAACAGCATAATCACATATTAGGATTTTTGTTTGTTTTTTTCAGTATATTTTTCTTCATTTCTAATTATGTATCACACTTCTTTGTGTTTCTGAGATTGACAACAACAAACGTGCAGCATATATATGTCAAAATGGCCATCATTCTGTGGCCTAATTGTTTCTGTTATGAAAACAATGTTTTACGGGTGTTAAAATCATCCACTTTAGATTTAAGAGTTTTTTCTCGAATCGAACCCATATCCCATACAGAAACGGACATTTAATTTGAATTGGTTAAAAGCACATCAGGCTAAATTATAGATTCGTATCGAATACAGGTTCGATTCCTGTTGGATGACGCATATATTTTACGAGATTTCTCGAATATTCAAGTTGGTAAATGTAATTAATACTGTTTAATTAACCACAGGACAGGTACTCAAATAAGTTGTATCCATAAAAGAAACGTATATATATATATATATATATATATATATATATATATATATATATATATTATATATATATATATATATATATATATATATATATATATATATATATATATATATATATATATATATATATATATATATATATATATATATAGTTCGCTCCATAAACGAGAAACTTAATAGAAATTGTCTCCACCTTACTAAACAGACGCTTCCTCTGTAGCTAGTCAGGTTATATGACGATTCCGTGTAGGATACAGGTTCGATTCCTGTCGGAGGACATTCAGGCCGGTAAATGTTGTTACTGTTAAATAGAGCATTTACCTAAATATTTGTATCTACAAAAATAACGTATAAATAATAGATATATTAAAATAATTGTCGGACTTCGTCCATTTCATAATATCTATATATATATCTATATATATAAAAGCTGGCCACTCGTATTCGTGGGTACCCGTCCCCTAGGGCGGCTAAGCAATCCCTATTGCAGACGTTCGCTCAGGCTCATTTGTGTTTTCACATCCACAGAGCCAACTTGTGGTTTATACTGCAACTATGCTGAGCAGACCTTAGTTACAGTTTCTGGGATAGAGCGTGTTGCCCTGAACAACACCAGCACACTCAAACCCTCGGGCATGATGACTTGTGACTTTGTGCTAGCACAGGTATCAACTGCCCCTAGTGTTCCGTCTCTTTTAATAGTACAATTACGAGCAATAATTTTATCTATAGTTGACGTCATAAAACTGTCTTCAAAATATTTAGATCCCGACATTCGATAACCCATAGAGGTTGATATGCCGCTAGAGAACATATGTCTATATTTTTGACTTGAAGTATTGCAATAATTTACATTATTTACGCCGTTCGGACTGTTGTCCTAATGTTTGTTGCCATATTCACGACGCTTCGGCCGTTGTACGCTCCGGCCGTTGTACGCTCCGGCCTTTTTCAGGAGTTTGGGATTTGCAATCGAACCCTTTCTTTTTTCCACTGGGGTAGATTGTTCTTGTTCCAGGTGCAAGAGTCACATGGATAAAAGAGGATAAACGCGTCGGTTGAAGTAATCCAGTGAATTAGCCCCAAAAGTTTGTGAGTTTAACCCTAACCTAGCTACAGCAAAGATGAACATAACTTGGAGTGTTGAGTTAAATGGAGATTCATGATAATGAGATATCTGGCATGTTGAACTAGAACAGACTGCCCCGATGGACGAGATAAAGGGTTCGGTTCGAAATCCCAATCAACAAAGATGAGGACGGCAGTCCGAACAATATAGATATTGTAAATAATCTGAAAGCAGTTTTACAATCTACATCGAAATGATCGTTTCTTTAAAACTGAAATCTCTTCTATGAAAATAAATAATATCCGGGCTGAAGATGACCGGCGGTTGTATTTTGCTTACTTAATAAGCGTAGGGGGTGGGGTGATTATTATAAGTCACGAAAGTAAGAAGGATATCATAAACTCTGAAAATTTAAAACCGATTCTTAGCGTCTAAATTGATTCGTAATATTAGAAAATCTCTTCTAGACAGGATGAATGAGGATAACAGTCCGAACAATATAAATAGTGTAACTCTTTACCACGAATGATTTTCAGGCACTGTAAAGGGTGACCATCAACGTGAAAAAGAAAAAAAAAAGTTTGATGTCTATTTTCATACCCCACTTCTTTTTAGTTTATTCTGTTTTGAATGTTCGAAATTAAAATGGCTGCATTTGTTGCCTATCGACTTGTGGTGCTATTAATCAGAGAAATGGAACTGATGGCTTCTTGTTAAGATTTCCTTTAGTCCACCTCGTTTGCTGAAGACATTAAAGAAAGAAAAGTAGTAAACCGGAAAGCTAGAATCTTTTCTCATCTTTAAACTGCTTTTATGGTCGATTAATGGCCTCATTTCATCGTCAAAAATGTTCTTCATATTTCATGTGCTTTTGCAAGCAACGTGTCGTTGTCAGTCTTCGAATGGCTTCTTTTGTAATTTAATATCTGTCTTTGGTCAATCAATAGGTTTATGGCTAGCTTCTGAATGTGTGTCAATGCTTTGTTTGCACCAAAATATTGGTGGCAGTAGTTGGCTTTGCAAAATTTGTTTGTAAGTTACAAACTGCCGAAAATGGAATAAGGAAAAAAAAGAATAAATAAAAATACAAAAAAAGAACCGTTCTTGAATTTTGACGTTCAACTTCTGTGGAATTTCAAAAGATCCAGAACTTTATTTTACTTTGTACTGAACCAAATTATTCTATCATGCAATAATTTTAAATTCAATTTCTTTTTTCCTATTTCATTTTTTTTTTTTTTTTTTTGAAGGACATATTCATCAGATTAAGAACTTTTCAGCACTCACTTGTTTATAAATAGCTAAACAAAAATTGATTTAATGCCGAAAACTAAATATCTTGAACAGGATTTTATGGCTTCAACTACAGATAAAATGTTCTGCTAACTACGTATTGTCGGTCCTTTTTATATAAAAATGTATTGCTGGTATTTTTACTATTAAACTGTATTTTTATTATGACTTTAACTAAATATATTTTGAACGCAATTAAATGCCTTCAATTCCAGATAAAATGTATTGTTGGTCATTTTGTTTAGCGGGATATCAACAACTGTATGGGGTATTTAATGCCGAAATCTAAATATTTTGAACATAATTTTATGGCTTCAACTAAATATATTTTGAAAACAATTGTATGTCTTCAACTACAGATAAAATATATTGTCGGTCATTTTGTTTTAAATATGTATTGTTGGTTGGTTGAATTTGTTTTGCGGCATATCAACACCTCTATGGGTTATATAATACCAAAATCTAAATATTTTGAACACAATTTTATGACTTCAACTAAATAAATTTTGAGTGTAACTGTATGCCTTCAACTCCTGATAAAATGTTTTGTTAGTAATTCCACTATAAAATTTATTGCTGTTAATTTTATTCTAAATAAATATTGTTGGTTGGTCGATTTTGTTTAGCGGCATATCAACACCTCTATGGAGGATTTTGAACGTAATTGTGTACTTCCAACTAGAGATAAACTATATCGATAGTCATTTTCCTATATGTATTTTTGGTAATTTTACTCTAAATTGATTTTGTTGGTAACTTTACTATAAATAGGTATGTTGGTAATTTTGCTATAAATAGGCTTTGTCACAAAATGACCATATAAAGCGGTAAAATATGTGTGGTTAGTAATTTATATATAAAAATATATTGCTGCTATTTTTACTATAAAATATATATTTTGATACTTTCATATTGTTTTGTTTTTGTTTGGGGTTCAGTATTTTCCCATCGTTGGTACCCTAACATGTATTACCTCCCCAGGGTCAGGATGGACCTTTAAACAACAACAATCAAGAGTTGGTTCCATGTTTCTCAAAACCTCCAAGCTCCAGATCAGAAGCCTTGTTGCCGGATGTCATACTGAGGACTCCAAATACAAACATTGAACCGTATTTGAATTTTGTCTTTATCCCAACACTGGATGTTCAAATTTCCTGTAATTGCCACAGATCCAGTTCTTCATTTCTTGCTGTACAAAACCAAATTATTCTATCATGCACTATTTGTAAAAGGGATGTTTTTGGACAGACCAAGTTTCGAAAATTTATCAGGTGAAGGACTTTCCAGTAAATGATCATATTCACTTCCCACGCCATTGTTTTTACAGAAATTGAATAGAACAATGCCAAATTTCAATCCACTATTTGTGTGTAATCCTTCACTCTGCAAAAAACTGATTCTGGGCAGAACTGCTGATCAATATGGAAGTAGTTCAGTCATTTTGGACAGGCCCTATATAAACGGATATATCTGCTCTTAGAGCTTGTCAGGTTCTCTACTGAGATGAAGTGAAAAGACTATATTGTATCCATTGCTAGGTCAGCAGCTAAGAAAGTTGGTTCATTATATCGGGCAAGACCATTTTTCTCTCCAGGATCTGTCTTCCATATCTGTAAGTGTACCATAAGTCCAATGTCCTTGTTTTCTAACTTGAGCAACGCAATGAAACTGACAGAAGACAAAAATCAATTTATTTTTTGAAAATAGCTGATGAAAGGCTAAAATACTAGGAAATGCACATTTAAACTTTAGCCAGAAACCAAAATTTCAATATATATATATATATATATATATATATATATATAAGCGTTTCACCCCAAGCAAGGCGGGAAGCCACTAGGACGCAAGGGGTTACAGAAGATTTTGAGCAAGATAAGATAGAAGTGATAGAGGAAAAGATGAGGAGAAGGATAGGGGATAGATCAAGGCAATTGGAGATGTCGATTGACATTACATTTGAATTGCTGGAGATTATAGCTCTCAGAGAAACTGGAATAGGGAAGGGAGTTCCACAGGCGAGAGGTGCGAGACATGAAGCTATTGGAGTAGAAGAGACGGCTACATTTAATAGTTTCGACAGTGAAAGGATGAGAACGGGATGCCAGCCTCGTAGGGCGCTAGAATTCATGAAGTCTGGGAACCAGCGAATGCAGCTCCTCGGAGCAATTGCCATGAAAGTATTTGTAAAAAAAGACAGAGAGAGGCAACGGCGCATCTGTGAGAGAGTGACTATAGACGAGATGCCAGAACAGGGCCAATTATATTGCATATCCGCCTCTGGAGCTTATCAAGAACCCCGAGGCAAACAGAAGGGGCTCCAAACCATATATGGCAGCAATACTCCATGCAGAGTGATTTGTAGATCTAAAGGATCGATTCCGAGGAGAAAGATTTTCTGACTCAATGTATTTGTTGCATCTCAGGCCAGCAGTCAACGTCAGACTGAGCAGCCGCAGAGAGGTGCTCACGAGAAGTTGAGCGTCAGACATTCTAATGGAGGACAGGGAAAGATCTCTGTGGTGATTAATAGAGAGCAGTTTTGTTTTTGAAGCATTAAAGTTGACCAGCCAATTCCTTCCCCAGTTCACAACCAATTGGAGGTCCTTTTCGAGACGCACGGCCAGCGACACTAGATTTGTTTTTGAGGCAGGAGTAAATTGTGGTGTCATCCGCGTAGATGCCAGCTTGGGAATTTATGGCGTCAGGAAGGTCATTTATGTAGATAAGGAATAGAGTGGGGCCTAGGATGGAACAGGGGAACACCTGCGTTCGTGGGATAGGAACTGGATATATATATATATATATATATATATATATATATATATATATATATATATTCTTTGGAATGCATTCTTTTAAAGGCACCTCTTTCATCCAACTCTTCTTCAGAAAGATTCATTGATGACCAATAATCAAAACGGCGAAATTGAAAATGGTAAATTTGGTTCGGTTTGGTTTGTTTTACGGTATATCAACCGCAATGGGTTATTTATTGCCGACAAAATCTTTATTGCTGGTAATATTTTTTATCTATCTATCTATCTATCTATCTATCTATCTATCTCAGTATATATTGGTTTGGTTTGCTTTGTTTTACAGCATATCAACCTCAATGGGTTATTTATTGCCGAAATTTTTTTTTATTGCTGATAATATTTTGTTTTTCAAAAATCTATTTCTGGTAATATTTTCCCTTCAAAAATGTATTGCTAGTAATATTTATTTTTTTTAAATCATTGTTGGTTATAATTTTTTTTCAAAAATGTATTGCTCGTAATAATTTTTTTAAAGTATTTCTGGTATTAAAACCTATTTTTAAAATTTCATAGTGTTTTTACCCCAGTTTTGGGCTTAACTCATAGCTGCGACCGTAACAGGTGTTACTACCTCGGATCAGGGCGGACCTGGGAACTCCTTCCTCAAAACCTCCTGATCAGAGGCCTTGCTGCTGGACGTAGTTTATCGTCTTACCCAGGACGCAGATGTAGTTTATCGTCATACCCAGGACGGCAAATGGTAAACACGTGAAGTAAAATAAGGAGCCTCGACTAAAATAATTCAAATTGGTGTAAATAAATTGCATGCGAGTATAAATCAGGAAAAAATGTTCACGACATAGAGAACGAAGCAAGTTCTCTTTCTGGATGCACAAAGTCGGTCGATGAAGCTTCATTTAAACTGGAACTAAAGACTTAAGAAATATAACCGACCGTGCCCTGTGCAGCACGCTGAACGCCCTGTCAACGTATTCGGAAGCGCAACCCGGGTTGTTAACCAAATGAATTCCAATCGCTGACTCACAAACTGACTGAGTCAAACGATTACTGTTGCTAGCTCTATAGGCTGGCCCGTGTTGCCCAATCCGAGTATACAAGCGCAATTTGGTTTGCCCCACATAGTAGTCCTCACACCGAAATTAAAATTTATAAATCACGGCACTACTTTTCAGGTAGAGCAAACAATTCTTCGCGAAAGCTGGAAA
>CAHIKZ030000545.1:557500-570000 GCA_903632075.3 Acanthosepion pharaonis | reverse complement strand
AATCAAACAAAATAATGCAAATTTATTTTAAACCAAGTTTTAAATTAATTTCTGCTCCTTCGTCAACGGATTATTTTTGTTTAAAATGTAAATTATTTCCCCATTTATTTTATTGCATTTTCTGCCATCTATTTACTGAATTTCAATAAAACTATCGCTAGTAAAACAGCCATTTTCGATGTTGTTTTTTGTTTTATTTGTAGAAGAAAAATTCAGTTTGAAGTGAATGAATGGACACAAATTAGTGGAAAAATAAATAGAAAATGGCTGCAATAAATTCATGCAAAAATAGATGGAATACTTTCTTAATGGCGTTATTATACAAACGGATTTATTTTGTTTGTTTTTTCCCTGCCATGTTGCCGTGTGGTTCTTCATCAGAAAATCATGAATATTTCTGCCTTTATTTTGTAATATTTCTATCTTTATTATGGGTTTGACTCGGGGATTCTTGTTGAAGGCCAGCAGAAATCATGTTTGCATGACGCTTCAAGTAATTTTTTATGTCCTTGGCTTAAATACAATAAAGAACATCCCCCTCCTACTCTTTATGTTCCCTCATTGCCTTAGAAAGGATATTCGGGGAGCGTAACGGTCATTCGTATACCAAATAGTACTGAAGTGACGGTTTCAAATTCTGATCATTTTTTTTTTGGTTTGTTGTTCTTCTCGCCCCAAACAAAGCAGTAAAGCAACTAAGGTTGTTACTGAGTGTCAGAGAATAATTAAAAAAAAAAGACAAACATTATCAAGGAGCGTATAAAATAAAAGAAAAGAAATCAAACTATAGTAGACATTGCATTAAAATTTTTGAAGATCAAAGTTAGCTGGAAAAACGAGAAGTGCGAGAGAAGAAACTGTTAGCATAGAACTTACGGTTACATCTAGCCAATTCATCTGTAAAATGATGAGAATTTGCCGCCAATAAAATACTGCGCTTAAATTGATAATATCTAGGTCGCATAGTGAAAAGGGTACCATAGAAACCTTGCTTCCTTTCAAAGGGCAAGATATTTTGAAGAGCTATGACCACCCACATCCTGAAGAAAAAACGTCTCTTCACATCGTTCTACAGGAATTGATGATTATCATGTATTGTTGGATTTTTTTTTTTAAATACCCTCGGAATCTAGAATTAGTATTTCGAAAGAATGGAATTTAAGGAAAATCTGTGATAAAGTGGAAAAAAATGCTGAGAATCGTTTCGTATTTCATAGGACTGAAGTTTACCTTGATGTGATAACAGATGTACATGCAACAGAAGGAACGCTGAAATTTTACATCGTTTTTTTATTTATTTATTTTTTTATATGTTTGGGAATATAGTCAAACCAATTTCATTTACTCTAGATTTTCTGTTTATGTTTATGTCACTATTATTATTAAATATCCCACATTGTGAAAATAAAAGATTTGAAAAACAAGCTGAAAATTTATTTAATTTCTATTTTTGTAAATTGCTTTCGCTTTTCTCTCCAGAATCTATCTTACATATTTATAAGTCTACTATTCGTCCATGTTTTGAATATTGCTGCCACATATGGTCTGGTACTTCTGGTATATTTTTAGATTCTATATAAAATCCAAAGAATCCGCAATTTTATTGATTATAACCTGGCATCTCGGCTTCAATCAATTTCGCAACGCCGTAACGTAGATTCCCTGTGCTTTTCTATAAACATTTTCATGGTAATTGTTTTGCGCTACAATATTAAAACCTTGTGGATTTAAGCACAGTACTAGATTGGCAGCTAGGTCTCAACATTTTACACCTGAAATTGCTAGATACAAACGTAAGATTTATGCTAAAAGTTTCTTTTGTCACATATCTCGCTTGTAGAATTCCTTTGGGCTTCTTGTTTCTCTATCAATTTTGATTTTCAAAACTTTAAATGCTATGCTGTTATATACTGTAGCTATGAACACTAGGTTGTGGTCATATGTAGTCCACTACTACCAGTGGTTTACCTACTTCACGCTGCTGGCGAGTATTGTATTTTTTGATGTTTGTGCCTCCTCACAAATCACTACAGAAGTATAAACATGGATTTTATAGTAAAAATAACCAGCAACAATTTGTTAGTTAAAAAAAAGTACCAACAATACGTAGTTATATAGCAAAATGACCAGCAATACATTTTGGCTGCAAATGATCGTTTATAATTGCGTTCAAAATATATTTAATTGAAGCCGTAAAACTGTGTTCATATTATTTAATTTTCGGTATTAAATAACCCTTACAGGTGTTGATATGCCTCTAACGAAAAACCGAACATCCAACCAAACAACTGATGACCTAAAGTGTGGCAACGTAACAGAAGGTGCATAGGGTAACAAAACATGCGTTCTAAAAGGTAAGCAGCGTATTAAGAAACAGGAAAATCTGATTAGAAGCAAAGAAAAGAATACTGGACTGTTATGCAGGATCAGTTCTTCTTTATGACAGGGAATACTTGACAATCTCCTACAGATGAAGTCTCCTCTCCATCTGTGGGTGTTTGTCCAGCATTAACTGCCTTATAGGGAACGTTTATTGGGAGGCAACCTCTACCTAGACCTCGTGGAAATTATATATCTGAACTATTGCTAAAGGATGCTGGAAACATTGTCGACTCATTGTACCTCTACACTACAGGGTGAATGAACAGTAACTCTCCATTTAAAAATATGTATGATTTATTTATTAAATACATTTCTAAAAAAAGTAGATATGAGAGAAAGGCGTTTAGTATGAGGTTTAATTTAAAATTCGATATAGGCACCGGATTTCGCTACCAGCTTCTCGAGCCGGCCAGGAATCGGGTCAACTGATTTCACCAGGAACTCTTGCTTCTTTCATGTGGATTCAAGGTCTTCCAAACTCATTCTTTGTAAGGCAGACTTTCTTCTTTAAGTACCACCGAAGAAAATGACAGGGTGCTGAGTCTGGACTCCTGCATAAAATAGGGAGTTTCAATGACCCTGTATATATTCTATGTGAATCAGCTGATGCCTACATATATATATATATATATATATATATATATATATATATATAGATATATATATATATATATGTGTGTGTGTGTGTGTATATATATATTTTGAATTTATACTGCTTTTATATATATATATATATATATATTTATATTTATTTATATAGATTTTATATATATATATATATATATATATATATATATATTTATATATATATATTTATTTATTTATATAATTATTTATTTAAAAAAGTGAGTTCGATCCTCACTAGATGCCCCATACTTCCTACCTTGTGCCACATCTAAGCTACGCTCGGAAAATAACTGTATCACTTATATATATATATATATATATATATATATATATATATATATAGACACAGATATATATATTATTATTTTTTTAATTTATAACATAAATATGCTATAAAATCACTACAAAAATAGCCATTTTGTTTCAACACTCTCAGTGTCTTATCAATTGATGATGTTGAATGTAAAATAAATGGTTTTAAAAGTTTAGAATTAATTAACAATCCTTCACAATCTTTGTTGGTTATTGGAATTCATTCCGTATATACCAATCATATACTTGATATATATTTATATATATATATATATATATATATATATATATATATATATATATATATATATATATTATAGATATATGTATATACACACACACACACACATATGTATATATGTATATATATATATATTTCTATCTAAACATCTGCCTCATTTAGCCTATAACTATCTATCTATATCAATATCTTCATAATTATCTATTTCAATATTTATATATACATGTACCCAGTCACACAAACATACATATATATATATATGTGTGTGTGTGTGTGTGTGTGTGTGTGTGTAAATATAAATACAAATATATAATTATTTATATATTATATGCGCGGTACTTATTAGAAAGCGCTCAATATCAGAGATAGAGCTAACATATTTGGTTGGATAGATGTGAATTTGTGACCCTGAGCTTCACGCTTCTGACGATCGCACACACACACACACACACACACATGCATACATACATATATATATATATATATATATATATATACAGTATAACTTTTAAATCACCTCATATATATATATATATATATATATATATATATATATATATATATATATATATATATATATATATACAGGGTGATTGAAAAGTAACTCACTATTTTAGAATACTTATAATGTATTTATTAAGTATAACGTTTACAAAATGGTTATAAAGTGAAAGCGTTTATCATGAGGTTTTACTTAAAAATCGATGTGGGCTGCAGATTTCCCTACCAACTTTTCGAACCGGCCAGGAATTGCGTCAACTGATTTCACCAGGTATGGGAAACCTAACTTTTTATTTGACCTTCAAGTTCTTCCAAAGTCTTGGTTTGTTATAGTAAACTTGCTTCTTTAAGCAACCCCAACGTCAAAAGAATCAGGGTCTTAAGTCAGAACTCCTTGTTTGCCGCTCAGACATAAAATACGAAGATACTTTTCAGTCACCCTATAAGTATCTAATTCCCTCCGCTAGAGTCTATCTTAATAAGAGTCAGATCGGGCCAAACATGCAGTACTACTGTCATATCTGGGCTGAAGCCCCCTCCCCTCTCCTTACGCGCCTGTCTTGATAGAATGCAAAAACATCAACACAGACCTTAGGGTAATGGATTTTTTTCCACCAACAGTAGCTTCACTACAAATCATCGTTGCTTTATCGATATTTCTACGGTATATGTTCTGAGGAGACACATTACTTAACCCCGGCCTCCATAACCTTTACAAATAACCGCCATGTTAAGTACACATGGAATCAGCGCCATTTCTTTCGTATTCCATTAGTAGGAAGTAAGTTCTTCTTGGAGTGCTTCTCCCGAAGAACTTCTGCTTTGTAAAACTTTTTTTTTAAATCCAGGACCCCTAGGGTACTATGTGTACTGCAACCGAAGTAGAAGTGCTGTTTCTTGGGAAAAATAGCCTGATGGATACCAACCTTCTCCAGGTGGGTTTTGAATTCAGAAATTTTTTTTCTCCTAGACCGGTTGCAACCCAAGTCTGTCCTGCTATTTACCAAAAAGCTGGTGGCGAGGAGTAGGAGAGGATTCATTCTTTTCCTAAGGGTATTAACACATAAGTGAATGTAATGGATTCGGGTGGAATTCGAACTCGGCTCAATCCGAGCCGCTATCCATTACTCCACCGTATCTTGACTTCTTGACTTTTGGGACTTGTACTGGGTAAAGTTTAGTATAAAAAAACATCATCATCATTATTAATGTCGTTTATATTCAAAATGTATCTATTTTAATTTTTAAATCAATAAAATTCATTAAAGTTAAAAATATTAAATGTAATTCATGAAAATATTTCTATTGAACGCTTATAATTCAATTAAAAACAAGACTATTTTTGTAATTTTTTTTTTTTTTTTTTTTGAAGAATTTTGGTTCTAGCTAAATCAGGAACTGATTATGGATTCCTATTTTGTTTGATTCTGCCGGCTTCGATTTTTCAAATGTCGAGAAGCAGAATAACGCATTGATCTGAAATTTCATAAAAAGCGAAAGTCATGCCGCCCCAAATAATCGATGAGTCGAACTGTGAGAAAAACCAGGATGCTACATTGCCGCAAGGCGAACTGACATAATTCTACATTTTGGCTTCCAAGGTTCATTACATAGATAAAATAAATCAAGCGAAATGAAGAAAGCAAAATGGAGATAGAGAAAGCAAAAAAAAAAAAAATTGAAATACTTCGTTTTGATCAATACAAAAAATACAATCGAACAGGGCTATTCGCGGTTTAAGGCCGCATCTGGTTGAAACATCAGCACCTGTATGATTAACGAAGTTAAACAACGGCAAGACTGGTCAGCATCTAGATGGGTGACCAATTGGAAACAGCAGTTGTTATAAGCTTGAACGTGCGGATGGTGGAATCAATAATCACTCGGACTTGTTAATTGGTGAGCCGGGTCCAAATTCCACTCGGGCTTGATATATTCACTTAAGCGTAAATACTCTCGTGAAAAGTATACACCTGCCTCTTCATCTCCCAGATATGGATTTACTTGTATCATTAAATCATTATTATCTAAAAAAAAATATTCTTATAATCTAAATATATATTTTGTTTTTTTTGCAAAAGTTTGATAATCCGACAAAAAAAAAAAAAAAAAAAAAAATTAAATTAATCAATTGCGTCTTTCTGAACAAGTCTGGAAAATAATTACTCAACCGAATATACCGAAAGTAGTTATCAAGACATGATGTAACGACAACGTTAAGATTAGATGTTTCCTTATAAGGAAACATTCAGCATTCATTGACCGAGCAGCCATTACTGATTTTGGCTAAAATCTTTCTCTTAAAACAAATTTTTAGGAAAGTAAATTTTTCATGTCCACTTGCTTTTATCGGTCACTGGTGAGGCTCGTTACTTGCCTAACTCTTTACTTGAAGTAGTGTGTAATGCCAATAATAATAATATCAATTGATATAATAATAACAAGGATAATAACGATACTAAACAAAATAGCTGGTGTAAATCCATATTTTCCAAAACGCGTTTGAAGAAAAAACAGTATGACTGTCTTTGTTTTAAAGTTGTACCGGGTGTAACAGCAAAATTGTCCAAGTCGTGTAAAAGCAAATTTGTCCGTTTGTTCGATTAAACATTGAACCGTTGTATCTTAGAAATGATTAAAGATATCTTACTGGAATTCACCGTGGTTCTTATAACACTATTGGGGTCAGCTTTGAGCAATAAGAATCGTTATGAAATCGATCATAAACAAAAATGACATGTTCATAATTAATTAATGTTCATAATGACATAATGACATGATGTTCATAATGACATGTTCATAATTAATTATTGTTCATTATTGATTAATATATATATATATATATATATATATATATATATATATATGGAGAAATATAGTCTTAAGGTGTGCTATATTTATGGGATAAAAGTGCTCGATATCAGAGATAGAGCGTGTGTAAAATATAAAAGTGAACAGTCTGTTTATATGGCCTGACGATTGCATATAGCATGAAACAGACTGTCGCCTCTAAGTGTTGACTTTATGTTTACACTATATATATATATATATATATATATATATATATATATATATATATATATATATATATATTATTCCAGGATAATCTCCTATTTATTTACGACGGTCTTCGCCCTCTAACCTTCTAAATATCTGTCCTGGATTAACAAGTTGCCTAACAGGTTTCATGTACGATTTCATTTTCAAGCTTTCTTTCACTGCTCTTTGGACTGTTATAGCTGCAAATCCTCTTTCACGTGCCAAACATCTTATGGACTGAGTTGGATCTTTTCTAATTGATCTCTTTAGCTGTAATATCAAATTATCATCTTTTCCTATTTTGACCTTCTCATCCAGTTTTCCTTTCTACTGTTCCCATTTTTAAAAAAAAAATTTTGAAACATCCGTCAGTGACAGATTAGCTTGGTCTGCCACAACATCGTCACCATTTTACAGATGGCGGGGTGAACTGGTAAATGACTCTGTTAAAGTGGTCACCGGGACCGAGCTGGTGAAGACAGCACTGAGCGATATCGCGGAAAATGTTCGGCTGGCAAGTCCTCCGGTGGAGCTCCTCATCCAGTGCACACCAGTCAGCAATCCAGGGGGCACGTTGCACAAAGACATGAACGTGGGATGCGATCGTCTTGCGCCGTGTCGTTGTAGAAAGCGTTGTAATCTCGTATGAGGTTGCAGCTCTGCCATAGCGGCCTCCAGATATCTCTCATGACACCTGCATCCAGCCCATGTCTTTGGTTGGTCTCCGGGTTCGCCGGTGTTGGAAATATTGGAAACCAAATATACGAATAATCCCAGTTTGCCATCAGAAAATAATCAAATTTCATGGGGAATATGTACTTTCTTTTAATTTAATGGGTAATATTAAGTTGTCCCAAAAGTTCGTAAACATTTTCAAAAAATTGAAATTTTACTCGCCAAGTAATAACTAGAACAACAAAAATTATTCCTCAAAATAAAGACTATCATTTTCCAAGACTTTCTGCCATCGATCTGCAAGCTTTCGGATCTGTTGAAAGTACCATTCAGCCGGCTTTGAATCAAAGAATTCTTGACACGCTTCCTCGACTTCATCAAACGAGTCGAATCGGCGGCCCTTCAGAAAGTGTTGCATTGAGCACAAAAGGCCGTAATCTTATGGAGCACAGTCAGGACTGTAGGCTGGATGTGGTAGAACCTCAACGCCGTTCAGCTCTTCAAACTTGTCTTTGGTCTTCCTGGCGGTGTGTGGCTTGGCATTGTCCAGCTGCATCAAAGCGCGCTTTCGGTTGATCAGAGCCGAGTACTTTTGCTTCAACTTTTCGTAGACCCGCTCCAGTTGATGACAGTAAAGTTCGGCACTAATGGCACGACCATTCGGAACCAATTCAACATGCACGATTCCTTCAAAGTTCCACCAAACGCACATGACTTTCTTGCCGAATCGATCTTGTTTTGGAATCGACGGTGTCTCTTGCCCTTTCTGAACCCATCGCTTATAAACGCAAAAAACAATTAAATAAAAATTTTAATGAAATAATTTTTTTTCAAAATTATCAAAATTAACAATAAAGTAAAAAAAAAAAAACAATTAAAAATTGCATAACAATTCAATTATTCGCAAGTGTTTACGAACTTTTGGGACAACCTAATATATACATTCTTTTAATTTAATGGAGAATATATATTTTCTTCTAAGTAATATATCCTTTCAAAATATGAATATGAGAATATATAGTCTCCATAAGTATTGTCTACTTTTGTCTAATTTTAACTCTTTACCAACCCTTTTTGTCCCTTTTCTGTCGTTCATTCAGATAAGCTCATTAAGTACTCTCAACTGAAACAGAAGGGACGGTGAAAATAATACCGTATATTGGAAAATCCATTCAAAATAAATTTATTTTCACAACAAAATGGAGGTAGAGGTGGTTAGAGTTAAAAACAAATTTGAATATATATCACTTATATATTTGGGCGCCTCGGCGTGGTGTAATATTTAGCAAGCTGGTCTCGCTAAAACTGTTACAGCTGAATAGTGAGTTCGTTCCTCACTGAGTTCCCCATACTTTCGGCCATGTGCCATATCTAAGCCTCACTTAGAAAATCAATTGGGCACCTCGAGGTAGTGTAATGGTAAGTAAGCTTGTCTCGCTAGAACAATTACGGTTGAGTAGTGAGTTCAATCCTAACTGTGTGCTCCTTACTTTCGGCCTTGTGCCACATCCAAGCTACGCTTGGAAAAAAAGTGGCGCCTCGGCGTGGTGTAATGGTTAGCGCGCTTGTCTCTCTAGATCAGTTACAACTGAAAAGTGAGTTTGATCCTCACTAGATGCCCCATACTTCCTACCTTGTGCCACATCTAAGCTACGCTTGGAAAATAAATGTATCACTTATATATATAGACACAGATATATATATATTATTTTTTTTAATTTATAACATAAATATGCTACAAAATTACTACAAAATAGCCATTTTGTTTCAACACCCCCGGTGTCTTATCAAGTGATGATGTTGAATGTAAAATAAATGGTTTTAAAAGTTTCAAATTAATTAATGATCCTTCGCAAGGGGAAAACGCTGTTAGGAAATTCCTTGCGAAGGATCGTTAATTAATTTGAAACTTGAGACAAATATGTCGATAAACATGAGGAAAATAGTCCGACTAATGTAAATACTATATATATATATATATATATATATATATATATATATATATATATATATAAAAAGCCTTTAAATTCCTTGGGGAACATAGGGTCGCAAGATATCGTTGCGGTTTCTATAACAATCTATTTTTTTTAAGTTAGTAGATTGTTAGCCTACTGCAAAGCCCCCCCCCCCCAAATCTGGTTTTGGATTTAGAGTTGTCCTTCTCCTATACCAGTTGCCACCCAAGGCTATAGAAGCTGGTTTGTTCTGCGATTTATTCAGAGCTGGGGTGAAGAAGAGGATTTGTACCTTTCCCAAGGGTATTAGCACGTAACTGAATGTAATGGATTCGTGTGGAATTCGAACTCGACTCTCCGATTCCTCAACCCGAGCCGCTATCTACCGCACCTCATTTCTATTGCACTATGTAAAATTATTTGGTTCTTTTTTTTGTCTTTGGTCAGTAAGTGTTATTTTCTAATTGTTTTTGTCTAGAAGCAAAGTAAATGACGTTTATTCCCATCGAGCTTTGCTTTTGTGACCGGAGCATCGGCATGTATTGAAATCAACCGAATTTCCATTACATTCCAGACAGATTCAGCTGATGAAGGATACTTTTCTAGAACTTTCTAGCAGTTTCAAGAACTTTCGTGACGTTTCTAAAGTTTCAAGAATTACTAGAACGTTCAAGCTACCGTGAATCGTATAAACGAAAACGTGATGGGAGATTATATTTGGGGAATGTTTCGTGAAAGAAATTTACAGAAGAAGCGTAAATTTTAAGTTTTGGTGGCCTCTCTTGTGTAATCCTTGAATAAATATATGCTGCTTTCGAAATATATGTCGTTTTGTTCCTACTTTACGTGAACGAGACTGTTCATATTCGCCAGTTTTCCCAATGGAAATAGGTTAATTTCAAAAATATTATTATCCTGGTGTCTAAGCTGCGCTGGGCTGGATATATTTCCAGGATGGAGAATCATCGCCGCCTAAAATTTTATCGTACAGCGAGCTCTTCACTGGCTATCGCGACAGAGGGACACAAAAGAAATGATTCAAAGATTTCGTGAAAAATTCCTTTAGCACCTGTCATATAGACCATTGCCAATGATCAACCCAACCTGAGAACTGCGACGCCTGGCGTGTCACGACGAAATATGCTGTTTCCTTTGAAAATACCTAGAGGGTCGCTCTCAGGGACAAGAGACAGAGGAGAAAGTACTGCAATGCTATGCCATCGAGCCCAGGCCGGACTTTCACCTGCAACTACTAACCATGTATGCCTGAAACGCATTGGACTTATCAGTCACAAACGTTCCTGCAAGCGACGTGTAGAGACTAACTCCTGATCTTCGTTTTGCGAAGCCAATCCATAATGCTGATTATCCTGAAATATAAGCTATTTTTCATACTTTCTTGGTGTATGCAAATAGAAAATAACAGTTTCTACCTAGGGAGCAAAATTTTGTTACACAGTGTTACCTGAGGAAATATTAAAAGTTTATTTTTAATTATAAACTTTTTTTAACATATTTCGTGGGATTATTGTCACAGAACGTTAATTAAACGGTCAAAATAGATAAATGATGATTATGAACAGCTTCTCTTAAAAAGTAATCTTTTTTGTTTATGCCCTCAAACACTGATCGTTGATACAATTTAAAATAAAGCTCCTATGTTGTCCATTAGAAAATTCAGTCAAATAAAATAACACCGTAGGCTCTTAAGGTCATTATCTGGGAGAATTTTAATACCTAAACGTTATAAATGTTTAAGTTGGTGGGCTATGCTATTAACAACCCATAAAACATGGCTGACAATCCGTTCAAAATCATTAATTCCCTCCGCTTGTGGTAGATCCATGACCTTTTTACAAGACTATACATATTTTATTTCTCTGTTACTTCCCTTGTTTGTTTCTTCATTTCTTTCTTTCTTTCTTTCTTTCTTTCTTTCTTTCTTTCTTTCTTTCTTTATTTATGCATTTATTTATTTATTTCGTTTTTAATCGTGAATTTTTCCCATCTAAGTCCTTTCTTTTTTTTCTCCCCCAGGTTTTGTTGTTTCTTTCTTTCTTTCTTTTTTCATTGCTTCTTTCTTTTTTTCTTACTTTCTTTTCTTTTTTCCTTCCTGTTTTTCTTTCTTTTTTCTTCTCCGCTACTATCACCTATGCAAGACCTTCTTTCTTTCTTTCTTTCTTTCTTTCTTTCTTTCTTTCTAGCTCTTCCCTTCCTTTCTGTCCGATAACGTCTTTCTATCTTTCTTTCTTTTTTTTTCTTCCTCACTTTTTTTATTCCTTTGCTTCCTTCCTCTTTCCTCCTTTTCATTTGTTTGTTCGTTGTTTTATCATTTCTCTTTTACTTTCCTTCTTTATAGACGTTTTTTTTTCCTTTCCTTGTCTGTTGCCGATGATTTTCCATCTCTCTTCCTTCCTGTCCTTTGTTTTTTTCTTATAATCTCACTTATTATTCTCTTTCATTCTATTTCTCTCCTTCCTGTTCTATTTTATCTTTACCGTGTATTCTCTTAACCGTCTCTCTCCAGTTCCTCTTTTCTCTCTTTCACGTTTTACATTTTTCTCACTAGCAATCCTCACTTTTTCTCTCACTAATTCTGCATTTTATGCACGATTTGTTTTTCTTCTATCTACCTATATTTATCTCACCTTTACTTCCTCATCTCTTTAAATCTCATTTTCTTTCTTTCTTTCTTTCTTTCTTTTCCATCATTCTTTTAAAACAAGATTTTCCCACAATCCCTCACCGTTCTGTATATTCATTTTGCT
>CAHIKZ030000545.1:505000-547500 GCA_903632075.3 Acanthosepion pharaonis | reverse complement strand
GGAAAAATGAGGATAAATAAGAAAAAAGAAAACATTTAATGCGTAAATCAAAGAAACAACGCTCGACAGGCGGCGCTGATATTTCTGTAGTTCTTTCGGTAGCCATTTTGAATATTTCGAAGTGTTTGTATGAATAAATGTTCAGTTATCTACAAATATATTGTGTATAATGTGTTAAATATGTCCAATGCTCTGCTTCTCTTACAATAGCTCACTGTCGCTTTCAGTCTGGCTTTCTACCACCATTTTACACTATTCCTTTCTCACTATCCCAACGTCTATATATAGAATACCTTTTTTATGTATGCTCATATAGTTCCATCAATTTTGGACGATATTAGTTAATGACAGATTGTTTAGTCTTTATATCGCTTGCAGCGTAAATTTATCCGTCAACAAATATATTTCTTATAATTTCCATTTAACCCCTTCCCTTGAGTATATATATATATATATATATATATATATATATATATATATATATATATATATATGATATTAAAATAACTGATCCGGTGTAAAACTTTCGGATAATAACTGTGACATTCCTGTATTTATTGAACAATTTAGTTCATGCCACATTGACTGAAAAACCTACCAGTACAAAAGAATTCTCCTATTACCATATTAGTACAAAAAAATTTAAAAATTCAACCTCAGCGTTTCGACTGCACGCTCCCCAAAAATTTCTTACAATTAACAATAACACATTTCTAAAAACATTTTTCGGATTACATCTATTTTTTCGTTGGACTGTTATTACTGAGAAGTAAAAAACAAAAACAAATCTATTTCCATACCTGATGATGTCTGTAGAAACAGATGAAAGCTTGTAAAAAAAAAAAAGACCTTATGCAACTGGAATTTATAAACAGGGATCATAAAATTCATCTACAGGTTCGGGGTTAATGTACTTTATTAAATTTGTTTGCGAAGATATATTCTCGCCATTTATATCATTAACTTCTATATCTGTGTTTTTGTATGAATGACTCATGTAATATATATATATATATATATATATATATATATATGTGTGTGTGTGTGTGTGTGTGTGTGTGTGTGTGTGTGTGTGTGTGTGTTCACCAATAATATCTGTATCAAACACGGGCGAATAAACACATGTTTATACATCGATTTTAATTATTTTTATGCCCTTCTGAAGTTGGAACGATTCCAATTGTCAACTGCTACGTGTGATGGAGGTATGAACCTCCGCTAGGGTACTTCAAGGTACCTCAGATTCTTAGTTACATATAATTACATCTTAGCTACTATATTAAAAACAAATGAAACCTCTGTCCCAAAATAATTGCAGGGATTAACGGAAAATAATAAAATTTCGTTTATATTACCGAGATAAGATATTACCAATATAGTTTTGTAATGAAATTACCAGTAATATTTTTTTTTAATTACCAGAAATACATTTTACCATCTACAAACTATATATAAAAAATGTTTACCTTGAAATGTAAATTTATATTCAAAATATATCCAACTGTAGCCATACAATTGCGTATATTTAGATTTCGGCATTAAATAACCCATACAGGTGTTGCTATGCCGCTAAACAAAATCAACCAACCAACAATACATATTTAAAGCAAAATGACCATAATTATATTTTATCTGTAACTGAAGACATATAATTGCGTTCAAAATATATTTAGTTTAAGCGATATAATTGTGTTCAAGACATTTAGAAATCGGCAATAAATAACCCATAGAGGTGTTGATATGACATTAAACAAAATCAACAAACCAACAATACAAAAGCAAAATGACTAAAAATACATTTCATTTGTAACTGAAGGCATATAACTGCGTTCAAAATATATTTAGTTGAAGCCATATAATTATGTTCAAAATTTAGATTTGGGCATTAAATAACCCATAGAGGTGTTGATATGCCACTAAACAAAACTAACCAAAATTGTTCGCGCGTGCGTAGACAAAAGCTAAAAGGAAATGTCGGCTGTTGACTCGTTAAATCAGTAGGACAAACGGTGACAATATTGATCAATGAATTTAATTCTCTCTATAACGAGAATGTCTCTTGAAGCCACTTGAAATTATTATTGAAGACGTTGCAAACTAAGTTGTTTTTTTAGACAAACACACATTCTCGTGGATTTATTGCCTGGTTTTCACCTGTCCCTCTTATCTTCAATTTATCCTGTTGTTATCAGATTTTCGAAACCATTTTTCTTCATTATGTGCCCTAGATTTTTCAACTGTCTCTTTTTGCCACTAATCTAAGTTTCTATTTTGTATCTGTTTTCTCTAGAACTTCGGCTGATGGTATCCTCAGCATCCTTCTGTATAACCAGATCTCTGTTGCTTTAAATCTGTTCTTCATCTTTGAGGAGATCGTTCATCACTTACTGCCATATCGGTGGACAGATATCTGGCAACAGCAAGAGATTTTTCCATTTATTAATACGCTGCTTAACTTTTGGAATGCATCTTTGGCAATTCCAGTGCGTCTTCAGATTATGGTATCACATATTCTGCCCACTTTTAAAACACTTCTTAAATATTTAAATTGGTTTCCTTCTTTCTTGGTTTCACCGATTTGAAATTGGGGCTTAGAGTTGATCCTTTTCCTAACAGCGGTGCTTTCTGTCGTCTTAAACTTTATACTTAGTATATCTTCTCGAATTCCTTCATTCCCTTTTGTAGGAATTTTGGGAGTTTTCTTTCCAGGTGTGCTATGAACAATATATCATCTGCATATCTTATGTTGCTATTTTGGCTGGCAATAATGAATCCTATTAAGACTTCTAATTCTCTTAGAATCGCTTCGGTGTTCAGGTTGAATGAGTCTGGCAAGAATACACGCCCTTTCTATTTTTGTATATCTGCTGAACTCATTTTCTATCCGTATGCAGGCAGTGTGCAACCAGTATAGGTTCTTGATTATTCTAATTCCCAAATGTGTCAATGTTATTGAACAGTTCCAACAGATCTTTGTGGCGTACTTTATCGAACGCCTTGGAGTAACTTATAAAACCCAGGTACACAATTGTGCAAATTAATTGAAACAAAACAAATAATTCCTTAATTATTTACTTTTTTTTCGTATTATTCCAACGAAATATAACCCAGTGCACATGTTAGTACTTCGTATGTCCATTCCACGAAGTCGTCCCGTGCAGATTGACCCCAGATTCTTGATTAGATTTAAATCAGGAGAGATTCCGGGCCAATCTATAGTACTGTGATTTGTTCACTGGTAAGTGTGTTCCTGCAGCGTTAAAATTTTCATACGCTTCCTTGGAGTAACGTCCATCGCAGACAACGGCAGTAGGACAACTAATCAACAGTCAAGACAATAGTATCTTTGCGTCTTAAAAAACTGATACAATCAAGGTGATGCAATATTTTCAAGGCCAAAAAAATTTCATCATACACCCCAAAAAATAGATTCATATTACTGCACACCACTGCAATCGATTACACCCTGTCACTCCAGTGGGTCTAAAACTAACTGCATGTCGAAAGAAAGGAAACTAAAGCAGTTGTTTCTATTTATTTGTACTCAGTTGTACATGTCTTCTGCATTTGTATTGGCCTCTCCGATATTTTGAGCATAAATAATAACCTGTAGGCGGTTGCTCTCAAGAGTACCGGCACTTCTTTGTCCGTTCACTCTCTGGTAATGACTGCTCAGCTCTTGCGTTGTTGTACTCGCCTGTGTCCGTCTTCAAAAGTCCCTTGCATGATTGTCTTGCAGAGGCTGCTATGCCGTGTGGTCTACCCACCTCCGTTTCTGCTCCCAATAGGAATTGGGTAGGAACAATCACAGACATTTGTTCTTGAAAGCCTGTTTGAGGGAGGAGTGTCCAAGTTTTGCGCCTAAAATGTTTAATATCTAAAACATCACGAAACTAACTGAATTTCTTTTTCCACGTTTTCAGATAAGACGTTAGCTATCTTGATACCATTTGTCGTAAGAATCACTGAAAAACCCTTTGAGTTATTCAGCTAAAAAGAGAGCAAGTTAAAATTGTTTTGTATCAGACCCAATGTCTTCCCTAATGAGCAATGCTGAGAGGAAAAATATAATTCGGGTTTTCAATAATGATGACAACATTTATACTCTAGCTTTCATCTTCAAAGTCTGTTCAAGAACCGTCAAGAGAACGGTGAATACGTTTAGAAAAAAGTGGGAACAGCGGAGAGGGAAACATGATCAGGAGATCACAAAATGAAGAGGGATCATCATTTCAACTTAGAGCTAAAGAGATCAATTAGAAAAGATCCAACTCAATTCATAAGACATTTGGCACGTGAGAGAGGAGTTTCATCTATGACAGTCCAAAGACCTATAAAAAAAAGTCTTGAAAATGAAATTTTACGTGAAACGTATGAAACACTTTGTTATTCCAGGAAAGAAAGTTAGAAGGTTAGATAGGGCGAATATCATCTTCAATAAGTTGGAAATGACCCTGGAATAACATATATATTTGAACTTAATATCAATCCTTCATGAGCTTCAGATTCTTAGCTATGATTAATTGATGGTTAGCATGTCTTTTTCGTTTATGATCGATCTCATCACGATTCTTCTGTTAAGTTTATAGAGAAATTATATATTCTTATGGCTCAATAGTGTTATAAAAATCACGGAGAAATCTAGTAAGTTATCTTTAACCATTTCTAAGATACAACCTTTGAATACTTAATCTAACAATTGAACAATTCTGCTGTTACACGATTTGGACAATTATGCTGTTACATCAGATAGATGAGAATGGACACGAGGAGATTTGTAGAACGTGAACTTAGTTTTGAATCAGAAATTGCTCTTCCATATTCTTTCTAGTCTGTGGCGGTCCATGTGAGGATTTATGCGTTGCAGGTGCCAAATTCTGGCAGAATTATTTCGTAATACAATTATTGGCAAATCTATCAAATCTAACGTAAGCATAATAAAATATTGTTGAATTTTGGAGAGACTACATAAAAACAATTGTTTTAAAACACAAGAAACCTTTTCCATTTGTCATGGTTCTATCCGTTTTAGGTCAGTGGCTTTGCAACATTTTTTTTATATTGATTACCTTCGTGTCTACCTCTGATTGAATGTCCACCGTGTCTCTGTAGAATGTTTTCTTTATTTTCTAGATATTCATTGTAGTCTGTATTTGTACCAGTCTCCCACCCGGAGAGAGAGATGGATACGACGAGTTGTTTGTAGAGGCTTAAACTTCATATAATAAGTGGTGTTGCGTCTGCCATCAACACTGCCTTGTATGATGATCATACAGAGATTGTTATGCCGTGTGAGGTGGCCAAAACATGACATCTTCCGACTCTTAATAGTAAAGTGATTTCTGTCGCCCCACGAAAGTTTTGAGCTTGCTCCGTATATAGTTATTGGTTTTGTGCGTGATGCGCAGGACCTTTTACAAGCAATTCTTCTAGAATGCCGGAATCCATTTATCTGCCTCAACCGGAAGTGTTCAAGTCTTACACCCGTAGATGAAGATGGATACGACCTGCGATTTGTAGAGCTTGAAGTTGTTCTGGAAGCTGATGTTGCTCATATCCTTTCTAGTTTAACCATACTGAATAATATATATATATATATATATATATATATATATATATATATATATATTTCAGTCCTTCATAAACTTACGATCCTTAGCTATGATTAATTGATGATGATCATTTTATTTTCGCTTATTATCGAATTCGTCACGATTATCCTGTTAAACTTAGAGAGAAATTATACATTCTTATCGCTCAAAGGGGAGTCCAATTGTATTATAAAAACTTCAGAGAATTCCGGTAAGATATGTTTAATCCTTTCTAAGATACAACGGTTCCGTGCTTAATCCAATAATTGGACAATTTTGCAGTTACACGATTTGGACAATTTTGCTGTTACATCCGGTAGATGAGGATGGATACGACCAGGGATTTGTAGAACTTGAAATTGGTTTTGAATCAGAATTTACTCTTCCATAGTCTTTCTCGTCTAACCATCGCTGATCTTGCTGTGGCAATGCGTGTTCGGATTCATGCATTGCTGGTGCCAAATACTAGCAGAATTATTTCGTAAAACAATTATTGTCAAATCTATCAAATCTAACGTGAGCATAATAAAATATTGTTGAATTTTGGAGAGATTACATAAATGCAATTGCTTTAAAACATAAGAAACCTTTTCTATTCGTCATGGTTCTATCCGTTTTAAGTCAGTGCTTTGTAACATTTTTTATGTTAATTACCTTCGTGTCTACCTCTGATTGAATGTCCACCGTGTCTCTGTAGAATGTTTTCTTTATTTTCTAGATATTCTTTTTAGTTTCATTGTATTTGTGTCTCTTTGATTGAATATCTGATTTCTCTATCCATTATATATATATATATATATATATATATATATATATATATATATATATATATATATATATAATGTCTTTATATGTGCAACCCTTTTTAATATATTTCTTGTGGGTCGTTTCTTGTCCTGTATTGATTGCCTTTGTGTCGATCACGCTTTCAAGGTCCGTCTTATAAGTGAGTCGACGTTTTTTGTTTTTTATGCCTAGAAAAATTTTCCACGCTAGAATATTTTCTTTACGCTTTTCAGACACAGTCTTCAGATATTCCACAATAAATTCTTGCAAATCTAATATATTCGTTTCCTGGAAGAGTATACTCTTAGAAATAATGATAATGATAATTCTTCAGATATGAAATCTGACGAACTTTTACAAGCAATTATTCTAGAATTTCTGGATCTTTTTTCTATTTCAACTGGGAGTGTCTATATCTCACCCGTAGATGAAGATGGATACGATCAGAGATTTGTAGAACTTGATCTTGAATCAGAATTTTTTCTTACGTATTCTTTCTAGTCTAACCATCATTGATGTTGCTGTGGCGATTCGTGGGAGGATCTATTTTGAACTTTCGGATGATTTTTCTATGATGAACACCAGAAAAACTTTTTTTAGGTTTAGTATATTTGGTGATTGTAGCTTTTCTTTTTCTTATTATGAATTTTAAAACCGACTGTTTAATGTTACCAATAAGGTAGGATGTAAAGGTGTCTCACTGTTACTGCCAGGTAATCACGATCACCAGATTACTACTTCCCATCCAATAAAATTTGTAAGATCTATTTTTTTTAATATAACAATAAACTTGGAATTTACTTTTCTTTTAAGTTCCAGCAAATTCCACAATGATCAATAAACGTAGTGTCTTCTGAATACCCCCCTCCCCCCCAAAAAATAAATCTGAGGCTATCAATTTTCCTGCAGTTAAATGACCTTGGTTGTCTTTGAAACGGGTGTGTAGACATGTTTCCAGAGTATGGATTGCTTGGGGCTCAAAATGATGATATCAACACTGATCCTGGATTACGAAACGTTCACTGAAACCTTTCTGATCTGCTTCAAAACTGTCAGATTTTCGGGTGATGTGATCAACCCGTGCGCTTCTGACCAGGTATTAGAGGACGTGGGGATAAATCAGGGGCACTGATCAAACAGTTCATCGCGACAGTCATATACAGCCGTCATTGAAACCAAAAACTTGTGTGCTAAAGAAAAAAGACCACTTTTGTCAGTTTCCTTGCATACATGGTCTTGATAGCATTTAGTATCTGCTTTGACCAAAATATTCAAAGGAGGATTATTTTTCAAAATATTCCCGCTGTTTATCACAGAATTCTTATTTTCCGTGATTGTATTCAAGTAGTGAAGATGTTTTCATAGTGTTGCTCAAACAGAGTCATCAATAGCGATTCTAGTTCCCAGAGAAAGTGATAGATGGCGCTAAATCAGTAGAATAGGGAGGATCTTCAAACAGTTCAACATGACCATCACATACAGCCGTCAATGAAACCAGAAACTTGCGCGCTAAAGCATTGTCCTGAAGAAAAAGACTACTTTCGTCAGTTTCCTTGCATGTTTGGTCTCGATAGCATTTAGTAGCTGCTTCAGAATGTTGGCATATTACTCTCCTTTAACGAAATTGCGATTTTGAAGATAGACTTCGAAGAAAGTGCCTTTTGAATACCAAATAAATAAAGGACATTAACATCCCTCCAGATAAATCGAGCATGATCTTTTTGAAGCAGGTGAGGAGGGGTATTTCCAAGGCATGGATTGTCTCTTGCACAAAGTGATGAAACCAACACTCATCCTGAGTTAGGAAATATTTAAGGAAACCAGCTGGATCTGCCTCAAACACTGTCAGACTGGTTCACTTTGGATCAAGCGTCATAAATTTATTTAGGAAAGATGCTAGAATAATGCAGGACGATCGGTAGTTGGTTGAAATGTCCATATATTGACCAAAATATTCAAGGAAATATTATTTTTCAAAATATCTCCCTTGCTGCTCACAGACGTCTTCCATCGGTTCTTGTATTTTAGTAGTGAAGATGTTTTCATGGTGTTGCTCAAAAAGAGTCATCAATAGCGATACTAGTTCCCAGATAAAGTGATAGATGGCGCTAAATCAGGAGAACAGGCAGGGTGTTCTATCAGTTCAACTCGCCAGTCATATACAGCCATGAATGAAACCAAAAACTTGTTTTCTGAAGAATTGTCCTGAAGAAAAAGACGACTTTTGTCAGTTTCCTTGCATATTTGGTCTTGAAAGCATTTATTAACTGCTTTAGAATCTTGGCATGTTATTCTTCATTGAAGGAATAGCCATTTTGAAGATAGTCAATGAACAGAATGCATTTTAAATAGCAAAGAAATTGATGACTACACTGCAGATAAAACGACCATGATCTTTTTTTTAGCAGGTGAGAAGTACAAGAAAAAGAAAGTGTTAGCATAGAATTTACGGATACATCTAGCCAGCTCAGCTATAATTTGATGGGAATATAGAATAGACACAGAGAGGCAAGTTTACGGCAGTGAGAAATTGACTGAAGCCGAGCAGCCAGATAAAGACTATAATATTGCTGATTCTCATTCGGATTTTATCATGAACATCATGTTACATAGATATATTTAAGAAATGATGCTAGAATAATCCAGGACGATCGGTACTCGGCTGAAATGTCCATTTGACAAAATATTCAAAGAAGGATATTTTTTTCAAAAAATCCCCGCCGCTGCTCACAGAATTCGTATTTTCGGTGCTTGTATCCTCGTAGTGAAGATGTTTTCATAGTGTTTCTCAAACAGAGTCATCAATAGCGATTCTAGATAATGTGATAGATGGCACTAAATCAGTAGAATAGGGAGGGTCTTCAAACAGTTCAATGTGACAATCACATACAGCCGTCAATGAAACCAAAAACTTGTGCACTAAAGCATTGCCCTGAAGTAAAAAGATCACTTTCGTCAGTTTCCTTGCATGTTTGGTCTTGATAGCATTTATTAATTGCATCAGAATGTTACCATATTACTCCCCTTTGATGAAATAGACATTTTTAAGATACTCTACGAAGAAAATGCCTTTTGAATACCAACAAAATACAGGACATTAACATCCCTCCAGATAAAACGATCTTGATCTTTTTTTGGCGCAGGTAAGGAGGGATATTTCCACAGTATGGATTGTCTCTTGCTCAAAGTGATTAAACCAACACTCATCTTGAGTTAGGAAATATTTAAGGAAACCAGTTGGATCTGCCTCAAACAATGTCAGACTGGTAGACTTTGGATCAAGCGTCATAAATTGTGGCTCACACCAAGCAGAAACCTTCGTTATGTCAAGTTCATTGTGCAGAATATTCAAAACATTCTCATGGAATATGCTAATTGGCTATTTGGTTTATAGCCAATAGCCTGTCATTCATCACCATGTGGTAAACATGATCAATGTCTCACTAGTTGGTGGTAGTTTACAGGACGTCCAGACCTTGAGTCACCTTCAGGACTCTCTCTCCATCTCTTAAATTCAATTCCCTCTTTTGCACTGTTGATTAAACTGTAATGTCGCTTCCTAATGTATAATGTCAGCAAGAATCTCATTGTGGGGTTACACATTTTTGTCTGTAGGTTGTAGACAACACCACAATGCCAGATTTTATTCATTTTCAAGAGATGGCTCTACAATTTGCATTTGAATTCCTCTTGGAACAATCAAATGTCGGTTTACCCCGACAGGAACACTGCAGTTAATAAGAAGATTTAAAATTAAGCTATTAAAGATATCTCAGCTCTATCCTCACTCTTTCATCGTCAGCCTATGAATCTTATTAATTAAAAGGGTTAAAATTTATGCATGCATAATTTCACAGCTCTAGCATCACACCTTTATAGTCAGCCTATGAACTTTTCAGCCCACCTTTGTATACTTAACGTTACAGAAATATTATAGCGTCCTTATTTTGTTGAGTGGGTAGCTTGCACTTCATCTTATTATATTTTATTCTATTTTTTTCTTTTGCCTTGATTCTTCTTCCCTAGCAATAGTCGGTCTTAGTTCACGTATGACGAAAACCTTAATTTCCGCACAGTACACCGTCCACTTCCGATTCGATGATCCTTCATGTCTTTTTTTTCCTGTTTTCTTACTGCATTCGATACTTCCTGTTTATCGAATCATGGCGTCCATTGGTGAACCTTGGCAGTTTTTTTTTTTTTTTCACGCGCCACACATCGTTATTTTGAAAAGCGAGATAAACACCGAATATATTCAAGTATACATTTCTTGTGGAAAGCATGTGATCCATCGGTAGATGTTGCTTTTCTGTTACACTGCGTGTGCGTTTTAAGAAACATGATGGAAGAGTGATTTAGTTGTGTCAGACGACGCCCGTCGGTCATTTATAATGACAACACTAAAGTGTCGATTAGCACGCATGCGCAGTGGCGTACTGAATGGACGCGTTTCATTATAGTGTCACCTCGTCTTCAAACCGGATGTTTTCTTTCTAATCAAAGTGTAAATTAGAAAGAAATGGCTAACGAAAATAAAGACGTAATGTAAAATAAATGTTTTCTGTTTGGATAAAAGGAAAGAAAAGAAAACCAAAAGAAAACTTGTATCAACCAACCAATCCTTTTTGCGAGCATTTGGTTGTAGTCTCTTGCAGTTTCTCGATGTTTCTAAGATATAGTGGTGGGAAGAAGAGAGAAACTTTAGCAGGAATATTTTTTCACTGCCAATCCTACTTTTCTGGCTTGCTTTATTTTATTCATTTATATATATATATATATATATATATATATATATATATATATATATATATATATATATTTTTTTTCAAAATTCATTTCTTTTTCTTTACTTGCATGTGTGGTATTGTTGTTGGACATTTTTATCAGTGTTTTCACAGTCTTTACATTCCCAAGTTTTCTTATAATTTTACAGCTTGCACACATAATTAATTATTGTAATCGTGACATACTGCCCGTCAAAAATGACGGTAAGATTTGCACACGGATCGGCACTTCTAACACGTAACAGAATATCTTTACTCTCTGTCTAAGATTGTTCTGGGTATGACTATAAGCTACTTCCAGCATCAAGGCCTCTGATCAGGATCTTTTGAAGAGAGTGGAACCGGCACTTAATTGCTGTTGTTCCCAGGTCCACCCTGACATGGATTTATAGCACCTGTTAAGGTCCCACCTGAGAGCAGATTGTGAACCGTTAAGCTTGTTTCAAAACACTATGAAAGTATAAAAATAAGTTTTATAGTAAAAAATTCAAGCAATAATTTTTTTTTTGTAAAAAATATTACGAAAACTCTAAATGCAGTGATTTGGTCCAAAGATCAATTTATAATGTAATTTTGTGTTTCTGGTTTCGCGAGATAAAAGTAATGCCTTGTTTACATTATTCGGACTATTGTCCTCATCTTTGTCGCCATGTTTATCACAACGTTTCGGCCGTTGTACGCTCCGGCCTTCTTCAGGTGGTTGGAGTTTTGAACTGAACCCTTTATTTCGATCACTGTTCTAGTTCCACGTGCCATGTTTAATGGATGTCAGTTATCAGTTATCTCCTGTTAATTTCCCTCTGAAAGTTCTCCACTGCCTTAACCGGGTATTGAACTCACACTCTTTGGGTCCTGTCACCGGATCTTTTCCAACGCCTTTATCCACTGTGCCATGTGTCCTTCATATATAGACAGACTCTAGTGCCTTGCTTGTTCAACATCAAGTTTTTTGAAGACCTCTCCAGCGTGAAGGGCCGGGTGATGGCTTATAGAGCCAGATTGAATTTCATCCTTTTAAAATCCAAAGGGAAACAGGGAATTACATTTTTCTTGGAGGGGAGGCTGCAGGACTTGCCAGAGTATTAACACCCAACCGCCTTCACCTATTCTCCTATTTTCCGTTTTTGGTTGGATATGAGCGTAAGACAGCGGAGATTTAAAATGATGGATTTCATTTCCCTTAGATGGATTGCCGGCCTAGGATGTTGAACTCCATCTATTTGAATCAGCTGGGTATGATGCTCCAGTTGTCAGCCTTCCCACAAACTTTAGCTTGGAGCTGGACTTAGTTGTCACAGGCGATTTGAGATGCATGGCACAGAAGGATTTTATAAACAGTGGCAGCTTGTCGCCAATATCACCACTTGGTATAACAACCTTTCATAAAAAGCAGTAAGGGAAGCCAAAACAAACGAATTCTAAAGGGAAGGCAACTAGAAGTTCAAAGTGTACTATTTGACTTTATTCCCGTACCACGTTGTTGGTTAAATTGACTTACCGTTTCGGTTTTATGGAAGCTTGTTATATTAGGTTGTCCCAAAAGTTTGTAAACACTTGCGAAAAATTGAATTTTTATGCAACACAATCCAGCACAATCGAGACAAGCGATGGGTTCAGAAAGGGCAAGAGACACCGTCGGTTCCAAAACAAGATCGATTCGGCAAGAAAGTCATGTTGTGCGTTTGGTGGAACTTTGAAGGAATCGTTCATTTTGAGTTGGTTCCGAATGGTCGTGCCATCAGTGCCGAACTTTACTGTCAGCAACTGGAGCGGGTCTACGAAAAGTTGAAGCAAAAGTACCCGGCTCTGATCAACCGAAAGCGCACTTTGATGCAGCAGGACAATGCCAAGCCACACACCGCCAGGAAGACCAAAGACAAGTTTGAAGAGCTGGACGGCGTTGAGGTTCTGCCACATCCAGCCTACAGTCCTGACTGTGCTCCATCAAATTACGGCCTTTTCTGCTCAATGCAACACTTTCTGAAGGGCCCGCCGTTCGACTCGTTTGATGAAGTCGAGGAAGCGTGTCAAGAATTCTTTGATTCGAAGCCGGCTGAATGGTACTTTCAACAGATCCGAAAGCTTGCAGATCGATGGCAGAAAGTCTTTGAAATGATGGTCTTTATTTTGAGGAATAATTTTTGTTGTTTTTGTTATTACTTGGCGAGTAAAATTTCAATTTTTTGCAAGTGTTTACGAACTTTTGGGACAACCTAATATAACAATGATGGATGCTTACTCCCGGGAATTTGCATCAAGGACTGCATCTCTCCCACTGATCATAGTACTATGTCCACTTGCAACCTGGAAGTTTTTAGGATCATGGGAAATGATTATATTGCGACTACACGTGAAAGCGACAGTGTGTCAAATCATACTACATTTTGCCAGGACTACTGTGTGCTGGCATTCACACACATATAATTATATATATATATATAATTATATATATATATATATATATATATATATATATATTACATCACAGTGAAGGATCAACTGGGAGTCTTATACTTAATACAAACATCAGGTACTGATTTTATTTTCCACTGTTTAATGCCTGATGACTGCATTAAGCATGAAACTTCGAGTTGTTTCTTTGGCGCGGAGTATTATGTAAATTTATTAATTTGAAATTAATAGCTCTGTTATTTTGTATTTCTTACAGCAAAGTATATATATATATATATATATATATATGTATGTATGTTTTGCATTTGCACACTTACACATACATTTGTTTATATATGACCGTTTGAGTATATTTTTTTACACACACACACACACACACACACACACACACACATATATATATATATATATATATATATATATCAGGGTGTGTGTACGAATGTTTGTGTGTGTGTAAAAAGTCCGAATAGAATAGTTTTACCTTACATACATACATACATATATATATATATATATATATATATATATATATATATATATATATATATATATATTCTTATATATCGTCTTTGTCATATTTGAATTGATAATGTTAATTATATTTTGTGAATATATCCTGAAGATGGTTTATTAGACCGAAACGTCCGACGTTGACATATATTAACATTAAAACAACTTAATTGCATATAAGGATTTTTTTTTTTTTTTTTTTTCGTATATATTTTCTTCATATATATATATAGGTCTTGCGTGGAACAGTTGGTGCATATATATATATATATATATATATATATATATATATATATATATATATATATATATATATATGCAACACACAGTCGACTGTCTGTTTGATACTAAGACATAATCGTCGGGCCATTATATATATAAATCTTGGTTTTCGTTATAAATCTGTGTACACACACACACACACACACACACACACACACACACACACACACACACACATACATATAAATATATATATATATATAAAGCAAGAAAGGATTATTAAACAATAAACCGACATAATATGTGCATATTATTTAATGAAACATCATTGAATGAAGATACGCTGCATACATGTAAGATATGCGGTTTATATATATATATATATATATATATATATATATATATATATATAATAAAATTACTTAACATTAATTGTCCCCGACTTCGCAGTTTCGTAGTTCTATGTTCACTTTTCAAGGGTGTCATTAAATATTTACAATTGTAGGGAATATCCGTTTTTTTTCCTCATATTTGCGTCTTTAACTCCGTTTTTTACGCTTGCAGGTTCCTGTTTTCATCTGCTCGTGTGTTAATTCATAAATTGTTTTTCAATTATATATGTTCTCATTTTTATTTTTCACTGTTATGTTAGCTTTGATCATATATATATATATATATATATATATATATATATATATATATATACATGCATTGCATTGTGTTTATTATATTATAATATTCTTTAATTTTTATTGATTTCTACTGTATTTATTACATTATGTTATATTAGTATGTAAATAGCAAAGTAAATATTTATTAAACTGTCTTCACTTGCCCGTTAATTCATTTCTCTTGTTTAATAATGTAATTTAATTATTGAAATTTATTATATGATTTATTCTAAACACTGCATTTTCTACTATTAATAATTTATGGAGGTAATTATTTACAATTTCTCATTTAATTTTACTTTATATGTTACTGACTCCATATATATTTTATTAATGCTATGTTATTTCCGTGTCTCTATTTTAAATGACATTTTATGATTAATAAATCTTTTTTTAAATGCTGTTTTAGTTTCTCCTATGTAATGTTTTCTTCCGTGATAATGCCATTTGATGTAATCCTTTATATTTCTATAATTACTTAAACATTTATTATTAAGGTGTATAGTTGTTTTATTCGTCAGTTACAATTATTGCTGGTATTTTTTTATTTTATCAATGTATTATTATTATTATTATTATACAATACAATCTCTCTCTCTCTCTCTCTCTCTATATATATATATATATATATATATATATATATATATATATATATATATATATATATATATATATATATATATATATATATATATATATATATATATATATATATATATATATATATATATAAATATATAAATTCGACCTTACTACCGAACGCTCCTTTGTGGCCAGTCGGTTAAGGCATGTCAGCGTAAATAACGGTTCCGTATGGGATGCAGGTTCGAATCCTGTCAAGAACGAATATTTCTCTCGGACATTCAGGGCCGGTAAATGATATTTAAAAATACTGTTTATTATAAACAGAGCATTTACTTAAATACTTGTATCTATAAAAAAGAACGTTAAACATAAAACATGTCTTTAATAAATAAATTGTCGGACTTTGTCCATTTCTTAATATATATATATATATATATGTGTGTGTGTGTGTGTCTGGTGTCTGGGTGTCAATCTGAGGAAAGTGCAGAGGATTCGGAAAGAGTTGGATGATATATCCAGTCGACATCATGATTTCTAAAATAATCACTTTATGCTTCCATTCATCTTTCCACAGGAATCTCAGACTCAGCCCGGAGGAGGAGGTGGTGCTGTCCTAGTTAAGAGGGTGATGCTGAAAGATTATATATCTGGGAACAAAACTTTGCACCATGCCACACAAACAGGAGAACACAGTCATGGCTGACAGACAATTACTACGACCACATCACCGCTTATGTATGGCCACCTATTTCCACAGACTGCACCCCCCTTGACTATAATCGTGGGGCTCAGTTGAGTGAGAAATTAACAAAACACTTTGTAGAACCAAATATGAACTGAAGGCAAGCATTATAGAAGCTTTCATTAAGTTAAACAAGGTGACCGCCCAGAAAATGCAGGAGATTCTGAGGTCGTCTGGACGCCGTCGTTGAACCTAATGGCGACTTTATTGAATATAGTTACCCTTTAGTATTTCAAGATATCTTTGATTAATTTGGGTAAATATATCTGTTAAAATGAAATGTCAGTGTTATTTTCATTTCTGCGTCATTTATCCATCGTAGCCTATGTGTGTATGTGTGTGTATAAAGAATTAATGTATTTATTTTCCGATAATTTTTTATTTCATATGTTATTATGAGACATAGTCATATTTGAAAAAGAAACACTATTTGTATTGTTCCGAAAAATCTCAATAAAGAAAACTTTATTAAAATTGTGTTCAAAGATTCTTCTTCTTTTTCTTTGCTTCTTCTTTTCTTCTTCAAATTATTATTATTATTATTATTATTATTATTATTATTATTATTTCCTTTGATTTCTGTTGTATACACGTTACATTCTGGGTCCCAACTAGAGACCTAAGTTTAGAAAGGGCATTATTATTATTATTATTATTATTATTATTATTATTATTATTATTATTATTATTTCCTTTGATTTCTGTTGTATACACATTACATTCTGGGTCCCAACTAGAGACCTAAGGTTAGAAAGGGCATTATTATTATTATTATTATTATTATTATTATTATTATTATTATTATTTCCTTTGATTTCTGTTGTATACACATTACATTCTAAAATTAGAGACCTAAGGTTAGAAAAGGACATTATTATTATTATTATTATTATTATTATTATTATTATTTTTTCCATTGATTTCTGTTGTATACATTATTCTGGGTCCCAACTAGAGACCTAAGGTTAGAAAGGGCATTATTATTATTATTATTATATTATTATTATTTCCTTTGATTTCTGTTGTATACATTTGGCATTCTGGGTCCCAAATAGAGACCTAAGGTTAGAAAGGGCATTATTATTATTATTATTATTATTATTATTATTATTATTTCCTTTGATTTCTGTTGTATACACATTACATTATGGGGGTCCAACTAGAGACCCAAGGTTAGAAAAGGGCATTATTATTATTATTATTATTATTATTATTATTATTATTATTATTTCCTTTGATTTCTGTTGTATACACATTACATTCTGGGTCCCAACTAGAGACCTAAGGTTAGAAAGGGCATTATTATTATTATTATTATTTCCTTTGATTTCTGTTGTATACACATTACATTCTGGGTCCCAACTAGAGACCTAAGGTTAGAAAGGGCATTATTATTATTATTATTATTATTATTATTATTTCCTTTGATTTCTGTTGTATACACATTACATTCTGGGTCCCAACTAGAGACCTAAGGTTAGAAAGGGCATTATTATTATTATTATTATTATTATTATTATTATTATTATTATTTCCTTTGATTTCTGTTGTATACACATTACATTATGGGTCCCAACTAGAGACCCAAGGTTAGAAAGGGCATTATTATTATTATTATTATTATTATTATTATTATTATTATTATTATTATTTCCTTTGATTTCTGTTGTATACACATTACATTCTGGGTCCCAACTAGAGACCTAAGGTTAGAAAGGGCATTATTATTATTATTATTATTATTATTATTATTATTATTATTATTATTTCCTTTGATTTCTGTTGTATACACATTACATTCTGGGTCCCAACTAGAGACCTAAGGTTAGAAAGGGCATTATTATTATTATTATTATTATTATTATTATTATTATTATTATTATTATTTGATTTTCTGTTGTATACACATTACATTCTGGGTCCCAACTAGAGACCTATTTAGAAAAGTTATTATTATTATTATTATTATTATTATTATTATTTCATTTTGATTTCTGTTGTATACACATTACATTCTGGGTCCCAACTAGAGACCTAAGGTTAGAAAGGGCATTATTATTATTATTATTATTATTATTATTATTATTATTATTATTATTTCCTTTACTGATGATTTCTGTTGTATACACATTACATTCTGGGTCCCAACTAGAGACCTAAGGTTTTGGGCAATTATTATTATTATTATTATTATTATTTCAATTTCTGTTGTATACACATTAATTCTGGGTCCCAACTAGAGACCTAAGGTTAGAAAGGGCATTATTATTATTATTATTATTATTATTATTATTATTATTATTATTTCTTTGATTTCTATTGTATACATTCTGGGTCCCAACTAGAGACCTATTATTAAGGGCATTATTATTATTCCCATTATTATTATTATTATTATTATTTAGGCATTATTTCTGTTATTATTATTCTGAGACCCATCAAGGTTAGAAGGGGTTATTATTATTATTATTATTATTATTATTTTTATTTTATTGTATACACATTACATTCTGGGTCCCAACTAGAGACCTAAGGTTATTATTATTATTATTATTATTATTATTATTATTATTATTATTATTTCCTTTGATTTCTGTTGTATACACATTACATTCTGGGTCCCAACTAGAGACCTAAGGTTAGAAAGGGCATTATTATTATTATTATTATTATTATTATTATTATTATTTCCTTTGATTTCTGTTGTATACACATTACATTCTGGGTCCCAACTAGAGACCTTAGGTTAGAAAGGGCATTATTATTATTATTATTATTATTATTATTATTATTATTATTATTTCCATCTGTTGTATACACATTACATTCTGGGTCCCAACTAGAGACCTAAGGTTAGAAAGGGCATTATTATTATTATTATTATTATTATCATTATTATTATTATTATTATTATTATTTCTGTTGTTATATACACATTATTATTCTGGGTCCCAACATCATACCTAAGGTTAGAAATTGATTATTATTATTATTATTATTATTATTATTATTATTATTATTATTATTATTTCCTTTGATTTCTGTTGTATACACATTATTATTCTGGGTCCCAACATCATCATTAGAAAGGGCATTATTATTATTATTATTATTATTATTATTATTATTATTATTATTATTATTATTATTTCCTTTTTGATTTCATACACATTACATTCTTGGGTCCCAACTAGAGACCTATTAGAAAGGACATTATTATTATTATTATTATTATTATTATTATTATTATTATTATTTCCATTATTTCTGGGTCCCAACTAGAGACCTAAGGTTAGAAAGGGCATTATTATTATTATTATTATTATTATTATTATTATTATTATTTTATTTCTTTCATTGTATACACATTACATTCTGGGTCCCAACTAGAGACCAAGGTCATCAAGGGCATTATTATTATTATTATTATTATTATTATTTTATTTTATATCATATACACATTAATATTCCCAACTAGAGATTAAGGTTAGAAAAGGGCATTATTATTATTATTATTATTATTATTATTATTATTATTATTATTTCTTTTGATTTCTGTTGTATATTATTACATTCTATCCCAACTAGAGACCTAAGGTTAGGCATTATTATTATTATTATTATTATTATTATTATTATTATTATTATTATCCTTTGATTTCTGTTGTATATTATTATTACATTCTGGGTCCCAATTAGAGACCTAAGGTTAGAAAAGGGCATTATTATTATTATTATTATTATTATCATCATCATTCGATTTCTGCATGGACACACATTACAAGTCTGCGGAAAGACCTAAGGCAGGTCATTGTGTGTGTTGTTATGGCATTTTTATTAATTTATTTTTTTTTTTTTTTTTTTTATCTCCGATGAAGTTATTATTTACATAGACAAAAAGTTCTCCTTAGTGTGTGTGCTATTTAATAAGACAATTTTCTGTATGTCTCTTAACTGGGGTTTCCTATTCTTTCAATGTGTTGTTTTTGTTCCATTTTTTATTCCATTATTATTACCACTGGTATTATTCTTGTTTTCAATTTCCATTTTTTTCTATTTCAATTTCAGGTCTTTGTATTTTGATAGTTTTTCAAATTCCTTGGTTGCTATGTTATCGCCATAGGGACAAACCATATCAATTAGTAGGCATTTTTTTTTCTTTTCTGGTTTTTTTACAATAATGTCCGGCCTATTTGCTTCAATTTTTATGTCTGTGGATGGTATAATTTCATAGAATGGTGACATCTTCTATTTCTGTAACATTCTGGGTCCCAACTAGAGACCATTTTCCAAAGTGTTTGCATTATTGTCAGTTTAATATTATTATTATTCCTGACGATTTTTATATTCATTTTTGGGGCAAGTATAGAACATCCTGGGTTAGATGGTCTAGACTTCTTGGTTTTGTCACAGAACCTTATTTTGGATCCACATTATTATTATTATATGATATTTGCCTGGAAAATTTCTGTTGAAATCTGTTCTTATCTTGCGGGTCCAAAAATAAAGACCTTCAGTTTTTTGGCTTTATTATTGCTATTAACCATCGATATATATTATTATTATTATTATTTTATTATTATTTCTGATTTCTGTTGTATAAGATTTACTTTCAGGGTTTCCATCTAGTTATTAAGGCTTTATCCTTGGCATTCTTATTATTCTTTTATTGCATTAGTTGGTTCTTGGCTTCTGTTTTGATTTACTTTCTCTTATACTAAATGTAAATTTGTTTTGTATTTACTGCCTTTTTTTATTATTGAATATTTTTTCCAGTTCAATTATTATTATTACCATTTTATTATTATTCATTATTCTGAGAATTTCCATTTTTAATTAGTATGTATTATCGCTATAAGACATTCTTCTTTCATTTCTTATGGTGAATTCAATTCTAGAGACCTAAGATAAAGTATTATTGTTCTATTATTATTTATTGATTTCATTTATCATTAATAGATTAATATTTGGATGGAGCCATCTTATACCTAAGGTTTTAGAAAGGGCATCTATTATTATTATTATTATTATTATTATTATTATTATTATCATCCCAGTTGATTTCTGTTGAATACTATATTGGGTCCCAACTAGAGACCTAAGGTTAGAAAAGGTATTAATATTATTATTATTATTATTATTATTATTATTATTGATTTCTGTTGTTATTATTATCATTCTGGGTTATAATTATTATTATTAAAGGTTAGAAAGGGCATTATTATTATTATTATTATTATTATTATTATTATTATTATTATTATTATTTCTGTTGTATACATTATTACATTCTGGGTCCCAACTAGAGACCTAAGGTTATCAAAGGGCATTATTATTATTATTATTATTATTATTATTATTATTATTATTATTTCCTTTGATTTCTGTTGTATATACATTACATTCTGGGTCCCAACTAGAGACCTAAGGTTAGAAAGGGGCATTATTATTATTATTATTATTATTATTATTATTATTATTATTATTATTTTTTGATTTCTATTATTATTATTACATTCTGGGTCCCAACTAGAGACCTAAGGTTAGAATCATAGGCATTATTATTATTATTATTATTATTATTATTATTATTATTTCCTTTGATTTCTATTATTATTACATTCTGGGTCCCAATAGAGACCTAAGGTTAGAAAGGGTATTATTATTATTATTATTATTATTATTATTATTATTATTATTATTATTTTTTGATTTCTGTTGTATTATTATTCTGGGTCCCAACTAGAGACCTAAGGTTAGAAAAGGGTTATTATCATTATTATTATTATTATTATTATTATTATTATTATTATTATCATGATTTCATTGTATATTACATTCTGGTCCCAACTAGAGACCTATTATCAAGGGCATTATTATTATTATTATTATTATTATTATTATTATTATTATTATTATTTCCTTTGATTTCTGTTGTATAATAATTACATTCTTATTCCCCATTAGAGACCTAAGGTTAGAAAGGCATTATTATTATTATTATTATTATTATTATTATTATTATTATTTCCTTTGATTTCTGTTATACATTACATTCTCATCCCAACTAGAGACCTAAGGTTGGACACAATTATTAAGTCTATTATTATCATTATTATTATTATTATTATTATTATTTCTGCTATGGACATTTCATGTTAATTTTTTTTTTTTTTTTTTTTTTTTTTTATTTTGTCCGATGAAGTTGCTAGCGTTACATAAACAAAGTTCTCCTTAGTGTGTGTGCTGTACTTAATAAGACAATTTTCTGTATGTCTCTTAGCTGGGGTTTCCAGGGATTCTTTCAATGTGTTGTTTTGTTCCATTTTTATAATTCCAAGTGCACCTATTACCACTGGTATTATTCTTGTTTTCAATTTCCACATTTTTTCTATTTCAATTTCCAGGTCTTTGTATTTTTGATAGTTTTTCAAATTCCTTGGTTGCTATGTTACAATCCGCTGGACAAGCCATATCAATTAGTAGGCAAGTTTTTCTTTCTGGTTTTTTTGACAATAATGTCCGGCCTATTTGCTTCAATTTTTCTGTCTGTGTGGATGGTATAATCCCATAGAATGGTGACATCTTCTATTTCTGTAACCGGCGCTGGCCGATGTTCATACCAGTGTTTGCTTACATTTTTTCCAAAGTGTTTGCACATTGTCCAGTGTAAGTATTGCCCCACTCTATCGTGACGATTTTATATTCATTTGGGGCAAAAGTAGAACATCCTGAGATTAGATGGTCTATTGTTTCTTGGTATTTGTCACAGAACCTGCATTTTGGATCCACATTATTATGTATGATATTTGCCTGAAAATTCCTAGTGAAAAGACTCTGGTCTTGCGCTGCAAGAATAAAGCCTTCAGTTTCAGACTTTAATCCAGATGCTCGTAACCATCGATGAGTATTAACTTTATCAACATTGGGTTTATTTGCACGTTCTGGATATTGGCCATGCAGAGGTTTGTCTTGCCAGCGTTGTTTCATCTGTTCAAGGGCTTTATCCTTGGCTTTCTTTTTTTCATATCTTTTGCTGCAATAGTTGGTTCTTGGCTTCTGTTTTGATTTACTACAGAATCTACTAAATGTAAATGTTGTTTTGTATTTACTGCCTTCTTTTATTATTGAATATTTTTTCTTTCTGTTTTCATGTTGTTTCACTAATTTTTATCATCCAGTCATTTGTTGTTTCCATGTAAGTTAGTAAGCCAATAGTTGTTGTCTTGTATGGGCAATTCTAGCTGAATAAGACCTCTTCCACCTTCTTTTACGGGGGGTATGTATAGACGGTCTACATCAGCCTTTGGATGATGCATCTTATATAGAAAGAAGCTTTCTTGTTTTAGAATCCATTTGTCTGATGTCATTTAGAGTCCAGTTCAAGATGTTGAAACTATATTGGACCACTGGGATGGCAAGGTTATTAATGGCCATAATTCTGTTCTGATTCAATTAGTTTTTAATACCAGTCCCCTTCTATAGTACTCTTTAGAAATTTCTTTCATTTTCTTATGGTGAATTCCTTCATCTCATTACACCTAGGTACTTATAATTTCTCCTTGTTCTAAATCTTTTATTGTTACAGCAGGGTCTAAACTAATATTAAGTTTGTTGTCATCATCCTCAAAAAAACTTAGCTTTAAAGGGCAATTATTATTATTATTATTATTATTATTATTATTATTTCCATTGATTTCTGTTGTATACACATTACATTCTGTCCCAACTAGAGACCTAAGGTTAGAAAGGGCATTATTATTATTATTATTATTATTATTATTATTGTTATTATTTCCTTTGATTTCTGTTGTATACACATTACATTCTGGGTCCCAACTAGAGACCTAAGGTTAGAAAGGGCATTATTATTATTATTATTATTATTATTATTATTATTATTTTTCCTTTGATTTCTGTTGTATACATTACATTATGGGTCCCAACTCCCAAGGTTAGAAAAGAACTTATTATTATTATTATATTATTATTATTATTATTATTATTATTATTTCCTTTGATTTCTGTTGTATACACATTACATTCTGGGTCCCAACTAGAGACATAAGGTTAGAAAAGGGCATTATTATTATTATTTTTTTTTTTCCTTTGATTTCTGTTGTATACACATTACATTATGGGTCCCAACTAGAGACCCAACGTTAGAAAGGGCATTATTATTATTATTATTATTATTATTATTATTATTATTATTATTATTATTATTATTTCCTTTGATTTCTGTTGTATACACATTACATTCTGGGTCCCAACTAGAGACCTAAGGTTAGAAAGGGCATTATTATTATTATTATTATTTTGATTTTCCTCCATTTCCTTTTTCTTCTTATTTTTCTTTTATTTTCTTTCACCTTTTCTTTATCTTCTACTTATAATTCTTTTCATTTTTCTTCTTCTTTTTTTTCATTTTTCTTCTTCTGTTCCTTCTTCTTCATCTTTTATTCCAATTTTTTCCCCTTCCTTGTCCGTCATCTTTCTTTCCTTTTCTTGCTTTTTCATCATTATTATTATTATTATTGTTATAATGTTCCTTTTCTCTTTCCTTTTTGTTTTCTCTTTTTCTTCTTCTTCATATTATTATTATTATTATTTTCTTTTTATTCCTTTTGCTTCTTCATTTCCTTCTTCCACTTCTTTTTTTATTTCCTTTTTCTTCTTCTTCTACATTTTATTATTACGTTTTTTTCCTTCTTCTGTTCTACTTCTTCTTCATCATCTCCTCCTTTTTCTTATTCTTTTTCTTCTTCTCCTCCTCTTCTATTCCATTTGATTTTTCTTATAATTCTTTTCTTTTTCCTTCTTCGTCTTTTCCTTTTTTTCTTCCTTTTTATTTCCACTTCTTCTTTTCCTTTTGCTTCTTCTTCATCATCTTATTTTAATTCTTTTTCTTTTTCGGCACCAGTCGTAGCAGTAGATGTAGTAATACTAGTTCTAGTGACTCCTAGCATTGATAGTCATTGAATAGTATCTGTTATTTAGTTTTGTATGATAAAAATATCCAAAACCACAGTGAAATTTTCTATGGACAATTCTATTTCCAATCATGCTCGATATATATGATATATATGATTGAAAAAATTACAAACATTATGTCGGTTTATTTTTATCATAATCCTATGATAGAGCCGAATATTTTTTGTGTATTTCAATTGCTTTAATTGTCATATACGGAAAAATATCCGTGAATATCCAGGATTATGATAAAAATAAGCAGAGAGTGTTTGTAATTTATTCAGTCAGACATGCCTAAAAGAGAATTGCTAGCTAAACCCACACACACACACACACACACACATACATATATATATATATATATATATATATATATATATATATATTATTGGCTAAATGGTAAGACAGAAAAAATCTTGTTAGATATGTATATTTTGACAATTGAGAAAGATATGCGTTCAGAAGCACTAGTTGGGCTTGGTGTGATCAGGTAGTTCTACGTGGCCGAGTTGGTCTAAGACACGTTATATCTAATGACGGTCTCACCTTGAGGACGCAGGTTCGGATTCTGCCGGAGGACGCATACTTTTCTAATAAAATGTCTCGAATATTCAGGCCGGCAGATGTAAATAAACAAATATACTTTTTAATAAATAAATAAAAACAGAGCATCTACTCAAATATGAATATCCATTAAAAATAAGGTTAAAACAAATATATTAACAATATGTCACATTTAATCCACTTCCATATATATATATATATATATATATATATATTCATTTGTTTCGTTTTAAGTCATAGCAATCTCAAAAAGCGCTCGATTTGTGGATGCACTTACACATCCACATCTGTTTATATATTCGCAAAAGATCACTCCGGCAGATCATTTATTATGAATAAGAAAGAGCCTTTGACTTAAAAGCGGAGGAATGGCCGTTACAAACTGTCTTCAGAGACCTACCCATTAGAAAGGACTTGATAACTGGGAAGTCTGTTGTGATTCCATAGCTAATGATCCCGAGTGCTACTTCCCGGCTATATGGTATGAGCCTTTGCTGATAGTATATTTACCAAGAACGGTCAAAGTCAAAATAAAAGTAAGGTGGCCAAGAATAGCCAAAAATCAACAAGAAATTACAGTTTCTGGAAATAACCAAAATATAGATATGAACGTTAAAACCAAAAGCAGCGATAACCAACCTAAAAAGATGGTAAGTGAAAATGGTAGTAAAGACAGTGCTGTGATCGTGGAATTGCCCTTAGAAATTCCTTGCCGAAATGTATGGTACACATTGCAGAGATCTTAGAGCACTCATACATCCACATCTGTTTATATATTCATAAAAATCACTCCGGCAGATTATTTATGTGAAGAAGAAAGAGCGTTTGACCTAAAAGCAGAGGAAATATAGATATATTATATCATTATATACTATAGATATATATAAAAATATTACTAGAAGCAAAGGTTACAGATATCTGATTAAAAAATATAGGTTTCTGGTGAACTCATAATAATTGCAGAAAAGTGAAACAAGAATTGTGTTGATATTTGTGGTGGACAAGCATTTGGGCAAGGTTAGTCGCTTCTTGAAGGGCACCGTCATTAAAGCATTGCACTCCCCTACCCCGGAGTTTAAGCCTCAAAGAATAATAAAAGCAAAGATTTTTCATGTGGGACATACTGTTGCCATCGCCGGTATGTCGTGAACTAATAGCTAAGGGTTTAATCATCCGGACCGTGTTACATCTTTGTGTCTATATATGCAACATAAATAGCGAGAATGATTAAGGATAGCGAGGAATACGTTTGAACGAGCCAGCTGTGAAGTTCAAAGTCAAAGGCGCAGCAGAGAGAAATGTTAAACTGATTAATACAGACCTATTGCTACAAGCCAGATAATCCACCTGTATTGACAAATATATTTTGCAGTGATGCCAGTGTATGGGCGTTCCTCCCCACCCAAATATTTATTATTATTATTATTATTATTATTATTATGTTTTTTTTTTTTTTTTTTATTTATTTATTTATTTATTTTTTTGGTTAGCTTGATGTATTATCTTCTGGTACAGTTTAGCGTTTCGTCATTCTTTTGTACAGGGGCGATATTTAATGCTAGTACTGGCTTTGTCTGTTTTTCCTAAAAAATTATTGATGTCCAGGCAGATCCTCGTATGATATTTTACAGAGAAATCGGTAGAGGCTAGACGAAGATAGATGAGGTTATGTTATTTTAATATCACTATCCTTTTGTTAGTCACTTTCTTTTTTTTATTCTCTTTGTTTAAGAATCTGAATATTCATCACAGAAATCTGACAGTGTTTACTGGACATGTGCGAGATTCTATATTTTTTTTTTATCTTAATATCTTGAAGCAATATCTGGAAACCAAACGACAGCACATCCCCAATCTCTCTCACTCACTTTCTCTTCACAAGAGTCTATGGAATACTTTCGTCAACTTCAATACTGTCCTCGTCAAGATGGTATCAGTCTCATCACTTTTTCCCCTTTCTCTTTGGAAATGGCTTTGAAAGTCTTCCAGCATTCCAAAGAATATCAACGAAACCAGCTCTGCAAAGTACTTCTATATTACCGTTACGTAATTACTGTCTACTCCAAATCACCGCGCTACTTGTTATTAGATACTAACACAGAGCACACCTAATCAGGTACGCTATCGATAAAAATAATGTCTTACACAGGATTTAAAAGATGGTAATTTTCAAGAGCATGGCCGATGCTAACCACCAGCAGAGGGAATATCTGGAGCTTCTTCGTTTAACCTTTAGTACTAGCATAACGTGAGTAATCTACAGATGTCAGATTACTTATAACTATATAGGAATGGACATGAGTTGAAAAAGACCAGTCCAGTCCACTATTAAAATGATCATTTGTAAATCTATGTAATCTACACTGGTTCCGCCGGTAATGTATTTATAAATTATAAATAAATATATAAGTTGATAATTATAAAATAATACTTTATTTATAAATTATAAATAAATATATAAATTTATAATTATTAATAATTTATAAATTATAAATAAATATATAAATTTAAATTATAAAAATAATACTTTATTTATAAATTATAAATAAATATATAAATTTATAATTATAAAAATAATACTTTATTTATAAATTATAAATAAATATATAAATTTATAATTATAAAAATAATACTTTATTTATAAATTATAAATAAATTATAAATAAATATAAAAAATAATATTTACTTATAAATTATAAATAAATATATTTTATTTAAAAAATAATAAATTTAAAATATAAATAAATATTAAATATAATTTTAAAAAGTAATACTTTCTTTATAAACTGTAAATAAATATATAAATTTATAATTATAAAAATAATACTTTACTTATAAATATATATATTAATTTATAATTATAAAAATAATATTTTATTTAAAAATTATAAATAAATATATAAATTTATAATTATAAAAATAATACTTTTTTTTAATAAATTATCTAAATAATTATGAAGTGTAACATTTTCTTTTTTAATTTCAATATTTCCCGAAAATACGCCTTATATGTCAACAGATTTTTGTGATATCAAGGAACACTCATTGCCACTTTTGTGATGACAATGGATGCTCGTCGTCCCTTTCGTAATGCTCCTTGTAGTAGAGACTTTGTAATCGCAGATACAACTATATTGTTGAACAATGCTAGATTCAGATGCCTTCGAATAATCTCGCACTAATATTACTTACTCGACACTACTCATTCGAATAGTAAAACGTATACAAAAATAGTATAGTGCATAGAGTAGAGAACAGCGATTCAAATAATAATAGAGGATAGACTAGAAATGACGATCGTTACTAGTCACTACTTACTACATTCATACTTTTCCTATATAGTCACGTGGTCTACTTAATTCAATAAAGGGATCTCCTGTGTTTGCTCACTGGCGATCTATGTTCGAACTCAAGTGTCGACAGCGACACTTTATTCTTATATAACACAGGTAAAATTAAATAAATATATAATTTATTAATTTCTGTTGCCATTATTTAAATTATTTACTTGTTGATGATATATTTTATCACTATTTCCACGGACTTCATCAGGTGTATCTTTGAGAGACTTCTAGCATTATAAAGAATATCGATGAAACCAGCTCTGTAAAATGTTTTATATTCGCGTCACATGGTACCTGTTATTTGGAGCTAACACAGATAACACCAACTCCGCTATGCGAGCAATAAAAATACTTTCTTACACAAGATTTTTAACATGGTAATTTACAAGAGCATGGCTGATGCTAACCTCCAAGAGAGCAGATATTTGCTCCTTCTTCGTCTAATCTTTACTACTGGCTTGAAGTAGAAAGATTATATTGAGTCACTTGCTACGTTTATTTCTAGGAAAGTTATTTCATTGTGCTGTGCCAGACAATTCTTCTCGACAGAATCCACCTTGTACATTTATAAATCCACCATTGGTCCTTTAGCATCCCGCTACTACTTTCTTATCAATGTTGAATTTTGTACAATTTTGTGCAAAAAAGTGGATCAGAAAGCCTACTCAGCTTAGTGAATATTTTCAGGAAACATTTACTTCTAATTGATCAATAAACACACAAGTGGGCGTTGCAATCCACCCACGGACAAATATATTTCCAGCGCGTGACCAAGCCAAGTTTTCTCGCCAATTTGCTGTAAGTATGTCACGTGATTACATTATCTATAAATATCACACACGAGTTCGCTCATTTTCTTTCTCTTTTCTTTTCTCTCTTCTTGCTCCAAGATGTAGTCCCAAAAGGATTCTCGTCCCGACCATGGGCGGTCAGACGTTAAAAGCATATTCACGCATGCACGAACGTACGAACTTTTCCAAACTACATTACAAACACACAGAACATTAACAAACAAGCAACAAGAACTTTTCTCTTTTTTTGAGTTCAAATAAAATATTCACAGTCTAAGGGGCATAACACCCACAGATCTTTAACTTCTTAGCATGTACATCAATATACACAAATAAATACAAATGTTATGTTTTTAAAACCATTTTGTTCCTTCTTGTATTTCATGTTTTGTGGTATATTTGAAGTCAAATATAAATTGTGTGGTCATGTGATTCACGCAGCCGTAAACAGACATCTAGAAACCATCTTCTTATTAACATACCACAACAGTCCGTGCATTGAATATTACTAATATATCTGGTCTTGTGCCCTGGCTATATATCTTGAGATCACTGAAAATATCCATTGAAGGTTCTGTAATATTATTGATAATGGCATCTCGGCTCCACTCACTTTCCTACTACCGTAACGTGTCGTTTCTATAAATATGTTCAGGGCAGTTATTGTAATGAACCGTCCTCACTGGTATCGCATGAACTGAAGTTTACTACTGGAATAGCTATTAGCTCTCATCGTCTTAATATTCAAATAGATTGACAGAAACGTAAGTTCTATTCAAATAGTTTATTTTCTCGCAATTCACAGCTTGTGGGACTCTCTACCGATTTCTTGCTTCACTTAGAAATTTCCAAAAATTAAATTCAACATTAAATCACTATCATCTATATTCTCGAACCCTGTTCTTTTATTGTCTTTCTTGCCACTGAAGCCTTCTCATTCTCTTCAAGTTCTCAGTGTATAAAAGTGCATATAACACCATAATACTACTGGATACAAATTATGAGACAAAATGTTTTATATTTTCATTGTTTATCGAAAATCGAACTAAAACTAATTCACTGTATAACATGTTACATTATAACATAGTTACATTGTTCAGTATAATTTCACTTTGAAGTAAGTGAAGGTCCTATTTGATGGCAGGAGGCAAGGAGGAGTAATGAATAGCGGCTAGGATTGAGAAATCGGAGAGCCGAGTTCGAATTCCAGTCGAATCCATTACTTACGTGCTAATACCCTTGTAAAAAAGTATGAACCCTCTTCTCCTCACCCCAGCTACGGATAAATAGCAGGACAGACCGGATTGGAAACTGGTCTACCACAGAAAAAAATGAGAACCCACTGCGGGAAAAAATCTGCCCTCGTCAATCATGTATCGAAAGATACATGATCGCTTAAGCGTGTATCACGCATGGCACATAACTGACTATTTGATGACACAATGATGTAGTAATAATGTGTTTGTGTCATGCATCTTGTCCATATAGAATTTGTAAAACTTCAGTAAATTACAAATTTTATAAGGCTGTCCTTTTTAAGTCTTTCATTGATTACAGGGATGAAATTTCATTGCTACTTCATCTATTATCGCTACTTAGTATTTAAAGTAGTTTTCTCAAAAAAACTGTCATGATTTGGAAAACTATTTTGTGTCGTTATTTATTGGAATAATAATGCAACACAAAAATGTACTTAGAACAAAATGTATTGAACAAGAAAGTGTACACAATATTTAACATATAATCTTTTGTATATTCCTGGTAAGACCGTTCCTGGAGAATGCGTTGACTGAGTCGCAGTCGGGCAGAGTCTCTGGTTGAATCTCTTGATTCCTGTATTTATCTATCCAACCAAGAGGATAAAATGTGGCATAAGGCCTGTTTAAAGTGGGTATGTCCGAGCCCGTAGGCTAGGCCAAAAATATGGCCTTTCTGAACCCGCCTAGACGGGTTCAAGGCCTGTCTACCACCCCGGACGAAACCCTGCCTCTCGGCAAAACCTCGTCCGGGTCCCTCACTGCAAAATGCAGAGAGTTCGACTGAGAGTGAATCTCTTGATTCCTCCCTCTCTTCCCGGTACCAACCATATTTATATAGTCGGTACTCCACTATGCAAATTAGGTGGATCCTACCACAACATTTATCAATCTCCAAATTTTAAATTCAGTGCAATAGCACGATTCTAAAATCGACTTAACCTAATGACCCAGTGTTGAGAGTAAACACGGAAAGGAAACTTGAGTAGCTCCTACAGAAATTAGTAAAGGGAAGCGAATATTAGGGACTAACTATCAATTGTATTACGAGCTACTTACAGTACACGTGTATTGCCAGCATTTTGATCGTATAAGCAACGCATTATGTCGACTGTCCTAGTTTTGTCAACAGCAAAGATATCCTTCAGCATGGCAAAAGAAAAGTACAATCGCTAGCCAACCAACAACAGACAACATAATCTCATCGAATGTAGAAGAAATGTTTAAAGACAAAACAAATAATGATTTAGTAGCATAACTAAACAACCATTGCAGTTCAAAAATAGGTACACACGAGCGTCAAATTCAAATCCCCGAATTAGCATTTATTAACCAATCAGCAACATTGTCTCAAATACCCTTCATGCTTTGAAAAAGCAGACAACCATTGTTAACGTATGCTAAAAATTGATAGATCACATCCCGAAAATGATTAACAAACTTTTCCCTGCTAAAAATAAATGTTGAAATTGGGAAATATATTTATTAACCAGTAAAATCTTTGAGTATCTGTCTGAAGAAGGCCAAAGTAAACAACGGCCGAAACGTTGTAATAAATATGGCTACAAAGTTGAGGACAATAGCACGAATAATGTAAATAAAATTTCTGAGTTTGATAAATCTAACTTTTAACTTTTTGTGATCGGATTTTACTCTTATTCAAGCTGTAATTCAAGATATGTTGACGTTGACTGAAATAGTCTGTCTATGTTAAAGTAGCTCTTAATAGGTTACAATTATCTGATCGTGTTTATTCCACTTTACATAAATCACGTATTTCTATAGATGGAATCCTGGACCCGTGTTGACACATGTCACTCATTTTCCGTTTTCTTTTTTGTATATTTTATTTTTTTGTTTTAGCAGCAAATCTAATTTTTGTATCACCTATGAAAATGAGATGCAGTATTGAAAATTTGGCTTTCTAGGATTACAGATTGTAACAGATGGTAGAACGTTATGATGGCTTCTCTTGTCATTGATTATATGGAATTCTAACGGATTGCTAGTTTTCCTGGGACATCAAATGCACGAGGCTTATGGTCATACAGTAAGATGTGGAGACACTGGTTGTCGTACGAACCCCGTAGGTAAGCCTCGTCTTTACCTAAATGGGTTATCGTTTGGAAATACGAGGTGAGGTTATGCATTTCCCCCAAGCGAAGCGAGAGAGCCACTAGCGCGCAAGTGTTTACAGAGAGTGAAAATAAGAGAATAGAGGGATGTTTAAGGAAAGGACAAAGAGAAGAACAAACATCAAGATCAAGGCATCAGAAGATGACGATTGATATTACATTTACCGTAATTTCCCATGTATAATACGCCTTCACCCATAATACGCACCCCTAACATTGTGCTAAAAATGTGGAAGAATGCTTCTACTCACGCATAATACGCACCCCTTGTTTGGTAATCAAACCCTTTTAAATTGTACCTCTCCAATTTAAATACGGCCAGCGTTTCCTACTCTTATTCAAGCTGTAATTGAAGATATTTATCAAAATTTCCGATTATAACGATTCTAAAAGGAAACGGAAATACCTATATTGTGTCTACTGCGCAGACTCATTTACATGTTTTTATTCGAGAAAATGTGCAACACACCGGATGTGTATGTAGTCTTTCACAAAAAAATGGTTTTAAACATAGAATAATATTATTCTAATTTAGTTTTATGATAATTCTTATTTTATTTTACATTTGTAAGTATTGTTAGGTACATATGATTGTATTTGACATCCTTATGGGGTCGCAATTGTCGAATGTTAGTGTCAAATTGTCGTATGTTTGTGGTGAGGACTCATTTCACAACAGAAATCGACCTAAGAAACGGCAGTTTTTTGAAGATTTCTTTGTAGCAATGCGTCATAATACAAATCCATAATTTTGCATGGTATTTTTTAGAAAAATATGCGTATTATACATGGGGAATTAAAATACATTTTTGAAGGTTATAGTTATCAGAGAATCAAGTAAGAGGAAAGGAGGTCCTCTGTCGGGAAGTGCGAGAGAAGCTGTTAGTGTAGAAGAGTCGGTTCCATTTAAATGTTTCGACAATGAAAGGGTTGAATCGAGATGCCACTCTAGTAGAAGGATTAAATTGATGCAGTTCGGGGACCGGGGAAAATAGCTTGTCAGAGTAGATGCCATGCAAATATTTGTAAAAAGACAGAGATAAATCAAATCACGCCTCTAAGAAAGTGACTGGAGTCGAGATGCCATGTCAGGAACTAAAAGCTGTAGTAGATTGATTAACAATTAAAAGCAAATCAATAAAAAAAACTTAAATATAAACGACACAATGACGGATGGAATAGATGATGAACTAATTCTAGATGAAAGTTTCTTACCATTCAATATTACTATATGCTAGCTCATAATTCATAGAGTTAAAATAAGTAATTACTTTCCGATCAGATGAATTTCATAAATATAGCTCAGTAATATATATATATATATATATATATACAAACATATATATATATATATATATATATATATATATATATATATATATATATAACAATGCATAACTATCTGTCAGATTTCATAGCTATGTAATTATCCATATATATATATATATATTTATATACAAAATATATATATATATATATATATATATATATATATATATATAATATAACAATGCATAACTATCTGTCAGATTTCATAGCTATGTAATTATCCATATGTATATATATATTTATATACAAAAATATATATATATATATATATATATATATATATATAACAATGCATAACTATCTGTCAGATTTCATAGCTATGTAATTATCCATATATATATATATTTTATATACAAAAATATATATATATATATATATATATATATATATATATATAACAATGCATAACTATCTGTCAGATTTCATAGCTATGTAATTATCCATATATATATATATATTTATATAAAAAATATATATATATATATATATATATATATATATAATATAACATAACTATCTGTCAGATTTTATAGCTATGTAATTATCCATATATATATATATATATATATATATATATATATATATATATATATATTCATACATAACGAGAAGAGACACACTAACATTAATAGAGAATTGAGTGCGGGTGAATACCAAAAGGAAAAAAAAAAGTCCACAAAATGGACGATCAATTCTCTGATGTCGATCGACTATAACATCCGTGACTTATAATAGATTGATGTCGAAAAACAAACAAAATCCCTATAGGTCCGAATCGGACATTGTCCACGACCAACCATTTTCCCGTCTAATTTTGCCGTTCGTGGTTTGAATAATTTATATGATAGTCCAGCGCCGATCAGACGCGCCAACAGAGCCATACGGAGAGTCAATTGCAAGTAACAGCCGACAGACATTTTTTTTTCTTCATGATTTTACTGTATATTAACCAAAATCTGATCGCCGTTGGAATATGTCTAATATCTGCTGGCCATTTTTGCTTGAATAGACTTCGGCTTATTTTCAGATATTATGCATATTTTTTTAGTTTATATGGAAATAGGTGCCGGTTATATTCGATATTATTTGTGGCATGCTTTCTAGAAAACTGCTTAAGGATATTAAGGGCAAGATATGGCGCATTAGGTTTTGATATGTCGGCGAAAAAAAGCCTCGCTTATATGGAATGTAGTTCATTATATTTCGTTTAGCATTTCTGTTACACATGAGCACACACACTTGTGCATATATATATATATATATATATATATATATATATATATATCTTGATATAGCACATTGAGTTCTGGTGTGAATAAAATAGTGTTCAATGTAAGAAAACAGAGCTATTAAGTATATATTAATAAATATACATATTATTTGTTACACAAACTTCAGTTCATGTAGAGACGATACTCAGCACCTGAGGATTAATATTGTACATGAAACTTCGTGTTGGACTACCGGTGAGGAATAATATATATATATATATATATATATATATATATATATATATATATATATATACAAAAAGAAAGAACAGTAAATATATGAAAAAAATTCACTTTAGGATGAAATGGAACTAATGTCTTTAATTTAATTACAAAATTAAATTCAGAGCTTTTAGCTTCCATTTTTGAAACCTGGTTAGAACTGTGTAGCGAAAAATAACCATATTTAAAATCAATTAATTTATAATATATATATATATATATATATATATATATATATATATATATATATATATATATATATATATTACGATAAACGTGCAATCAATTTACAAATTCATGAATTATTCACACAAAAAAACAAATGCAAAGGTTAATGATTTAATTGGCGAGAAATCCATCGTCGCAAACAATTCAAATAATATAAAAACCTCCGAATCCGTTATAACGGATTCGGAGGTTTTTGTATATTATTTGAATTGTTTGCCTCGAAAGATAATGTCTCACCACACTACAGAGATTCTATAAAGGACCACACCTTATTCAACATTTCCTATATCTGACAATCTCCATATCCCTCGGATCTCGCCACTTTTATGTAAAAAAATCAAAAGCTGCTTGAAAGGAACAATTTTTCAAGACGTCAAGGAAATTCAAGAGAATGCGACGAGGCATCTAGAAAAAGGAATTCCGGTAATGCTTCCATCAATGGAAACAGCGTGTGTGTCTTTAGAAGGCGACTACTTCGAAGGAGATTAAATGCCGAATTGATATGCCTTGTAGTTTTCTTTTTATAACGCCAGTCCCAATGCTTTTTGACACACCTTTGTATTTAGCCTTCTAATTGAAGCCTAACTGTGAAGACTGAACTAAAATTTCTCCGTAAACGTATCAGATTAGTATAAATACTCTTCTTGGAACGACTTTTGTTTAATGATTAACACATACAATTTTACTGTTGTTATTTTCCGTATAGTGGGTGAATGGTTAGAACGTTCGCATTCTGAACATAGGATTCAGGTTCGAATCTCAATATGGTCGATTTGTCAGGAAGGAGACTTCCTGATGTTAAACGAACTGGAAAGTGTCCATACCACAGTTTCAACCAGGTCTTGTGAGTGAAATTGGGTAGCCGAAACCTTAGGGGCCGTCGATACCTGTGCTACTACGAAGTCACAAGTAATCGTGGCCGAAGGCTTAAGCATACTGGCCTTGTTTAAATTGTTAATCACGCTAGATAACACGCTGTTTTCCAGAAACTAACTAATGTCTGCAGTATAAACCACAAGTGTGCTCTGTTGGTGTTGAATAAACAAAAATACGCCTGAGCAAGCGTCTTCAATAGGGATTGACTAGCCGCCCTAATAGACTTGAATACGAGTGGCCAGCTTCAATTTCTCATTCATTGGTGGTATTTTTGGTAAGGAAACGAAAAATTAAAGAATGATTGACAATTATTCATTCTTAATAATCGGTATCACCCCATGCAAGGCATAAAAACGCTAACGCACAAGGGATTTACTGGGTGTGGAAGAATTAGGAACAGAAACATTATAATGGGCGGGAAGAGGGAAAAGTAATCAATAGGACAGTAGATAGCGATTGATATTACATTTAAATTTTTGTAGATTGAAGTTGGCTGAGAAGGGAGTCCCACGTGCGTGAAGTGCGAGAAAAGAAACTGTTGACATAGAACATACGGTTATATCTGAACTCTAAATTGATGACATCATCACGTCAGACTTGTACTGCATTTAAAGTCGTGAATTCTAGGTTCTATAATGAAGAGCTAATCCGAACAATTACGATGAAAATATTTGTAGAAAAGACATGCAGAGACAACCTAGGGCGGTGAGAAAATGACTGAAGCCGAATCACCAGATCAGGGCCAATAATATTGCTGATTCGTCTTTGGATTTTTTGTGACAGCAACATTCTAAGCATCGATGAGTGGTAGATATGTATAGGCATGTCTAGAGAGGATAAAATGTCTCACGAAATGTGAACGAAATTTCTTAGCAACTGGCCTAGCAATGGATTCAATGCTAACCCTAACCCTAATCCTGCCTGTTCTACTGATTTAGCGCCATCTATCACTTTATCTAGGAACTAGAATCTCTATTGATGACTCTGTTTGAGCAACTCTATGAAAACACCTTCACTACTTGAATACAAGCACCGAAAAGAAGAATTCTATGAGAAGCGGCGGAGATATTTTGAAAAATAATCCTTCTATTTCATATCAGCAGAGAATGTTAGCTCGAGAATGCGCAACAGGTCGCTTTTATGGTGGTTAGCATCAGCCATGCTGATGAAAGACAGAAAGGAGTCTCTCAGATGATTAATGAAGAGAAGTTTATTTTTTGAGGCGTTCAAATTAACAAACCATCTTTTGCCCTAGTTAAAGACGGTCTTGAAGTCGTTTTGGACATCGGCTGCCATTTTGACCTTGTCGGACTGATCAACCTTACTTTCGAGACAGGAGTAAATTGTTGTGTCATCAGTGTAGATTCTAAGTTGAGAGCTGATGTCATCGGGAAGGCGATTAATGAACATTAAAAACAACATCGTCATTTTTCACATTATCTCCCTTACAACAATACAAGTAAAAATAAAAATGAAAAATATAAAAAATATTTGCAACTTACCTATATTAAAAAAAGGTACTGTTTGCTTTCCTGTAATAAAGAAAAAAATGAAAGGTGAGTCGTCATGATCTAGTTAATACCGAAAAACAAAAACAAACAACAAAATATTAGAACATAATTTTCTTCTTTGAACAAAGTAACTATAAAAAAATATTTTTTTCCTATCTTCTTCCTACCGCCATGATGGAGAGAGCATTACCTCGCACAATAACCTGTGGGACACGCGGTAATCGAGTCGCCATCCCACGAATCCTCCTGAGGAACGCCATCGAACGAGGGCCAATAACCCCAGAAGTCTCCACTGCAACAGGAGTAAAAAAAAAAAAATATCTATCAACAAGAGAAGAATATTTAACTATTTTTTTCTGCGTCCTGGGCGATGGACCCCATCTCAACCGCGGACCTGATCAAATTACCGGCCGAAAATATATCGACAGAGGTCTCATCCCAAATCAAAGACTTCCCCATTTTAAAAGAGAAAATAGTAATGCCATTTTGTCGCTTACGATGCTTACGAGGTCGATTTGGGATTTGGATTTTCTTATTTCATGCTCTGTCTATATTTCTGAGATGAGGCATTATGTACATTATTTACATTATTCGGACTATTTATTACAACGTTTCGGCCGTTGTACGACCCGGCCTTTTTCAGGTGATTGGATTGTCGAACTGAACCCTTTATTTCGCTCACAGGGGTAGACAGTTCTAGTTCGACGTGACTTGTTTTAATGGATATCAGTTATCAGTTATCTCCTGTTAATTTCCCTCTGCCTTAACCGGGTATTGAACTCACACTCTTTGGGTCCTGTCACTAGATCTAACTAACGCCTTTATCCACTGTGCGATGTGTCCTCAATAAAGGATTCAGTTCGACATTCCAACTACCTGAAGAAGGCCGGAGCGTACAACGCCCGAAACGGTATTTTATGCTATTTGTATCTCCAGAATTTCGTGTCATTTGTAGCACTTAATAAATTTTGATTTTTGTGATCTCTCCTAATCCCTGTTTTGACATCCATTTACAAAGCTCGTTATGTAAGTTCTGCGCTGTTTTCCTCTGTCCAACTTAGTTCCTGATTGCCCTGTGAGTGTCATGTTTTCAAAGTAACCTTTCCTCATCATCTCCCCGAAATATTTAATCTTTCTTTTTGGTGTTAAGTATTTAAGTTTTTGGTGTCATTGTTTCGATTTTCTCTAAGAATTCATGTTCAGTTCATGGAATTGTCAGTATCCTTCTTTAGAACCGGATTTCTGATTCTTCAGGTTTCTTTTTTATATGTGTGGAGATTTTTCTGCATTAATTACAATATAGAACCATCTATTTCATACAGAAGTTAAGTACACTTTTCCTTGTGTCTAACGAAATTTTATTCTTTTAATACGTTGCTTAGATGTTTGGATGACAACTTTCGCTATCCCAGGGCGCCTTCAAAATCCATTGTCGCAAAAACAAATCCCCGTGTGAGGATACAAATAGCGATTATCTCCCTTTTGTCGAGATAAGTAAGGTGAATCACTTGACGACAGCTTAATGACGTCACATCGTACAATGACGAAAACGCCAGGCAGTTTCATTCGATTTATGGTAGAAAAACAGAACGATTGCTTTTTGGCTAAGGTCTCTCGGCTCGGGCTGAGGCTAAATCCGTTCTCCTCTCGCAGCCTACAAGTCTATGGTGTCGTTTTCCTTTGGGAATACACCTTCCCGTCTATAGAAATCCCTGGCTAGCTGTCCTCAATTTGGAAACACTCAAGCTTCGATGATTCCATTTCGTTGATTATGACCTCGCTTAAGGGTAGTACATGAGTCTGAGCTTTTTGAATCTGAAATCTTAAACATGCCTTCTTCAGAGACACATAAGTATCACCATATCATATATAAGACACTATATTTATGGTCTCCTTAAAAATTTAAAGAATGTCCCACTATAAATGTAACCTAAATAAACGTATGTAATTTTCTTGATTTTTAATATTTTACCTTTTTATTTCAGATTTAAAAAGATGAAAAGATAGCAAAACCAGAACATTAACTACAATGCTTTTTACGGAAGGACAGAAAATGTTCTTGTGCTGAGAAAATTATAGGAAAATTCCTATAAACAAGCCATCGCAAAATTCCGCAGAAAATATGAAAAGAATAAAACCCGTAGCAAAACTGATATTTACCGATGGATCAAGAAGTTTGAGAGTAAAAGGGACCATGAAGAAAATGAGACAAATATCTCCAGCGGTCAAAGTTTTCAGTAAACCTACTGTAAGGTCTCCTGAAATCATACCAGCTGTCCGAGATTCAGTAAGCAGGAATCTGAAGAAATTCGTGGAATGTAACAGAACCTTGGCCGCACCTAATCCTACCGTGAGCCGTGGCAGTGTTACAACCAGGGTTCAGATGGGGTCACCAATGGTACTATCTAGATGGAGCCCCCTCCCTCGATACAGCAAATATCTCTCCGAAGTTGCTGAACCAGAAGTTTCTCAACGGACTCATCATCCGTAAACGCGAACCTTAGCGGTGTCCGTATTAATTCTTTATTTACGCTTTCTTTTACTACATTCCGTATCTTCTTTATTGTTCCTGCTATCACGAAAGCGTCACCGGCATATCTTACGCTTTTAAAAATATAGTCGTCATAAAAGAATCCTCGTATTTCTATCTATAAAAGTGTGTGTGTGTGTATGTGTGTGTGTGTAACGAATGCACGGCCATCTTTGGTCAATATATCAACATTTCAGCCAACTACCGATCGTTCTGCATTATTCTAGCATCTTTCCTAAATAGATCTATTTAACATGCACTCCTTGATAAAATCCAAATAAGAATCAGCAATATTATTAGTCCTTATCTGGCTGCTCGGCTTCAATCAATTTCTCACCGCCGTAACCCTGCCTTTCTGTATTTTATAAATGCTTTCATAGCAATTGTTCGGATGAGCTCTTCGCTATAGTCCCCAGACTTTATGAATTTAAGCAAAGTACTAGAATAGAGTGGGGATCTCATCAAATTATAGCTGACCTGGCTAAATATAACCATTAATTCTATGCTATCATTTTCTTTTCTTGTACTTCTCACTTGTGGAACTGCCTTTCGGTTCTATGTTTCGTCAGCCGATGTCCAAGACCATATCAAGTTCGTCGTTAGCTGAGGCAAATGATGGCTTGTCAATGTTAAAGACTCCAAAACTAAACTTCTCTCCATTAATCGTCTGAGAGCCCTCTCTCTGCCTTCCTTCAGCATGGCTGATGCTAACCTCCATAAAAGTGACTCGTTGCGCCTTCTCTGGTTAATATTCTGATATATACATATGTTGATATGCAGTAGAAAGACTATATTCAATTCATTGCTAGGCCAGTTGCAAGGAAATTTGGATCACTGTGTCGTGGGAGACAATCTTTCTCTCCAGACATAATTATATATATATATATATATATATATATATATATAAATATATATAAAACCTAGTGAGCCAGACAAACCTACCCAGGTTTCACCTAAGCGGATCGTCAGGGAAAGTTGTTTACTCGTGTCGGGTTTTTTTCTTTGGTCTTTGAACCTGTATCTGTCCGATTTTTTTTGATAGACTTTCATGTTTCTAGCTCTTTCTTTTATTAAAACCTTTTTCCCACAGGATTGATTTGATTATTGGCAAATCAAAAATTCGAAGGTTTTTCGAAACGAGTATAGTTACCTATATATATATATATA
>CAHIKZ030000545.1:472500-500000 GCA_903632075.3 Acanthosepion pharaonis | reverse complement strand
ACAATGTTGGCTTTCTGCAATACATTAGTTGGGGGAGAAGTGACATTAGGAATGATTAAATTGGATATACTGAATTTAATATAGTATGTAATTAATTAATTTTTTACAATCATCCGTGGTGAATAGCTTGCTATTTATTACAATTTTAGGATATTTTCGTCTTGTTTATAATTAGAATGAAATTGGTTACGATACAGAAGATTAATATGTTTGGGGACAGTTGAGGCAATATTATATTCAATTTGCTTTTTATTAGCATTACTGATAGAGCATCTTATTTGTTCATCAACAATATAATTAGGAAAGTTATTATTAAAAAATGTTTGTTTTATGTTTTTTTTAGTTCGCTGTAGAAGATCTGTGATGTGAAAGAATTAGTGTATGCACGGCTTATTAGTTTTTTATAATTGCTATTTTATAATAATTATATATTAAATAATATATATATATATATATATATATATATATATATATATATATATATATATATATATATAGCGCTGTTCGATAAAAGTGACTCACCTTATCCTTTGAATTTAGCTCAACTTTCGTTTCATCGGAAAAGAAAAATTCTTCCAGTCTTTTACGGTGAATTTTTGCAATAGTGAGCCCATTCAAGTCTCTTGGCTTTGTTGGCTTTGATTATTAGCGGCTTAAACCTTCGTGTACAAGATTTGTAGCCTTGTTCTGACGGCCTGTTGAAGAGGCAAGGCTAACACCTTGCTCTTCGCTTAGACTGACTGCAATTTCTTGGCTAGTTATAGTCCTATTCTTCGCAACTTCTCTCTTGATTACCTTGCCTGTTCTATCATCAATCTTTTTCTTTCATCCACTTGTTTCCTTCCTTGGAGCAGGTGTGGCATCATTATGTGCTCTAAGCACTCGAGAGACATTTGATTGTGTGGTTATAGCAATTTCTGCAATTTCTCTCGTAGACTTGCCTGCTTATGAGATGGGAAATAATAGTTGCCTTAAGTGGTTCTGATACGTGTTTGTACCCTTTCATCTGGTTAGTGACTTGAGTGGCTATTTCAAGCTGTTTTTATACTGTATGAGGCTTTCTGGAATATTCTGGAATACTCTAGATTTAATTTAAGCTGTTCTAGAATTCTCTAGAATATTGTTCTGAGTGTATTGTAAAATAGTTTTCAATATTTTGTCAAAAGCTCTTTAAATTTACCAGTTTAATCATTAGAATGCGATATCTGAGTCACTTTTTTTACTTCCAAAGGTTGAAACAAAAAATGAAAAGAAATTTACACATATTTGACGGGCCGTATTAAGCATATGTAACACTTCCTCACCTCGTTAATTTATATATGTTTAATACGGCCCGTCAAAAATGTGTAAATTTTCCTTTCAATTTTTGTTTGGAAGTAAAGTCTGATGACCCGCAGTCCTTTAAAAGGGCTGTGGTGAAATAATTTATTACATGGAAAGTGGTCTGTTATTATTTAAATTATTTGCTCTGGATTTACATTGAGCTCTCTGGATTTTATCCTCCTTGGGTTTACCCATACGGATTACCTAGTTTTTCATAAACTAAATATATATATATATATGTATATAAATAAAAAGAAAGAACAGTAAGATATAAAATCCGGTGTTCTTATAGATATTTTTATTTTTACAAAATAGTGCTCAATGTAAATTTACAGAGCATTAATATTATAAATTAATTGATTTAAAATATGTTTTTTTTTAACACAGTTCCAACCATGTTTCAAAAATAGAAGCTTAAAACCCCGAATTTATATATATATATATATATATATATATATATATATATATATATATATATATTTCGTGGAGGGTCAATCTTATTCTTAATTAGTGCTGTGGCTGCTTGCTCACATCTTGGTAAATACTTTAGAATTAGATTAGGATGTTAAACCTCTGTCTATAACCAGGGTGACCTGTACAATACAAGCAAGTCTTACTAGAGCGGCTGGTTTCTTGTGTCGTTTTATCTAGTCCTGTTTAAGAAACAAGTTTAAGATTTATGCTAATGAAGATTAACTCAAACCTATGCCCAGAGACAGATAAAATAAATCAACATGAAAAAAATATTTTGAATAAATTACCGGAACTCCTACATCTAGGCAAACCGTTTCTTCCGTCTGTTTTTATTCCTTTTTATCTATCTACCTATTAATCTACCTTCTTATCTATCTACCAGTTTTGTCTACTGCTTTACCTACGTTTGTCACATTATCGGTACCAGACAAGCCTGTATTTTCGTATATTCTTTTTATTATTGTTTTTCGTTGATAAAAAGAGAGAGAGAAAAAAAAAAGAAAATTCCGGTGGGCAGATTTCAGGTAAGTATGTACGAAATGAAAACTAAATTCCAAAACCCTTGCCGCTGTCCAATCAGATTGCGTCTGCGCATGTCAGGAAGTGCACATGTCAACGTTATGTCTATCAATGGCGACATTACGGGGGTCTCTTTATCTGTGAAAGGAAATTAAGTTGTACGGCAAACAATGAAAGACTTTAGGCCGATAGAGACACAAATGGTGGTGAGGATAAGACCTTGAATTGAACAAAGTGAAAAGAAAGTGACAAAGAGTGAATAAATATTACAACTTCATTTATAGTGGCAGAGAAAGATGCGGACAGGAAAACATCGAAATACATAGACTAGCTACAGTATAGAAATAATTTTTTGATTTGAATATATTTCAAATTTGTTCTACATATACATCGATATCTACAGCCAGCAGGAGACTTACGGCCATGTCACGTTGAAAGATAAGTTCCCGTTCTAAGTTAAGCAATAGAGAGTCTGGTTAGTAACTAGATGAATGACTGATAAAGAATACCATGTGCTGTAAGGTTGGATGTGTGGGTGATATAGACGAAAATGGCTCGAAATTGAAAATCGGAGAGCAGAGTTCAAATTTCAGTCGGTTTCGTTTACGCGAAAATGTCCAACATTCTCCTTTCCTTGGAAAGGTAACTGATGCCGAGATGATAGGTTAGGACCAATAACGTTGCAGATTCATCTTTATATTTTACTAAGAATTTCTAAATGCATAGCAAATGCAGCAGACGAGATGTGACAGCAATATTCAAAGCAAGGAATTAGAAATTGATTGATTAGAAAAAAATGTCTAACTCGTGACAGATAACTAATTTTAACCAAAAATGTGTCAAACACTCACCCTTCCTTGGAATGGGTTAAATCGTAATACGTGATTACGATCTAAAATTATTCTCATAGATTTAAATAAAAGGTTGATAAACCGTAAAAATATCAGTAAGTCAATCAACAATTGGTATTTGTGAAAAAAAAAAGACACGTCATGACACTAAATATGAGTTGAGCAGAGAGAAGACAACGTTTATGTGGATTTCCTTCAATAAAAATACCACTACATATATATATATATATATATATATATATATATATATATATATATATATATATATAGTTTTAAAAACAAGGAATGTATTGATTTTAATTTTAAAAGTTCCTAAGGCCCTTTCAACCAACATCTCATCAGGAGACAATCGTTGGATCAACGAAAAGAATATTAACGACAATGAAGAGCAAAAAGAGGAAACACACTAAAAAACAAACAAACAAGTGTATATATTTGTAACGAGGGAGGAATATATATATATATATATATATATATATATATATATATATATATATATACGCATTCATATATGAAGAAATATAGTTTTAAGGTGTGCTATATTCATGGGATAAAGTGCTCAATATCAGAGATAGAACGTATGTAAATATAAATATAAAAGTGAATGAAGTTAAAACTGAGAGGCGACAGGCTGTTTCATGCTGGACGCAATAGTCAGGTGGCCTGACGATTGCGTCCTGCATGAAACAACCTATCGCCTAAGAGTGTTAAATTCAATGTTCACTTATATATATATATATATATATATATATATATATATATATATATAAAAACCAAAAAAAAACAATATTCTCCGCACGTGACAATTACTGACGTTATTTTTCAGTTAAAAATATGAAAATAGCGTTTCTCTACAATCCAGTTGCTAGGTACATTCTGTTTTTTGTTTTTTATTAGTTACTTTGTTCATTTAATTTCATTTTCGTATTTTGCTTTGATAAAGTCCACATTGGACGAAACACGTCAACAATTACTAGTTTTCCTATTGTCATTTTTATTCATAAATATTGTCTTCTCTACTGGTTAAATCGGAGAAATTTTATATATATATATATATATATATATATATATATATATATATATATATATATATATATATATAAATATATATAAAATAAATAAATACTTTCATAAAAAAACATATAATTTTTAATTTGAAACATTTTTTATATATATATATATATATATATATATATATATAATACAAGTCCGTGATTGAAAAAATAGATAGATATTTTCAAATAGATGTGCGTCCTCTCACCGGATTTATTCAACTGATGCAGCTGGCCAAGCCTAAGAAAACTAGAAATCTAACAGGATTTCTGATTTGCGGACAAACACATAACAACATAAGAAAGAATTATAATATTTAGTCGAGTGCAGACACATAATTAAAACTGGAATATTTCCTGGACAAGAAAGCAAGATGAAAGGACTAACTATTACACATTAAGACAGAATATATATAAATCAACAAGAGTTATATCCCAAGATGCAAGACGTCAGAATCACATATTGCGAACGTCAGAATCACATATTTTTTAAAGCATTTCACCCCAGGTATGGCAATAAACCACTAAGACTCAAATCGAATAAAAATTACGAAGACATAAGATAAAAAAAAGAAAATGCCGTTGCATTTAAATTTTTGAAAACCAAAGTTGACTGCAAATCCTGAAGCAGGAATAGAGTTCCACAAGCGAGATGTGCGAGCGAAGAAACTGTCAGCATAGAACTTACGCTTAATTCTAAGCATTTCAGATGTAAAATGATGAGACCTAACAGCTAATCGAGTACTGCGCTTAAATTCACAAAGTCTAGATATCAAAGAAGAAAGTTCATCAGAACAATTACCATGAAAATATTTGTAGAAATTTGAGAGGGTATCTGCGTTACGGTAGCTTGAATGGGCGGTTGATCTAAATGATAAAGGCTCGGGGTGAAAATCAGAGAGCACAATTCAAATTTCATTCGGGTTCATTTACGTGCAATTGTCCCTGGTAAAAGATGTGTCCAAAACTCACTCTTCCCTGGAAATGTAACTGATGCTGAAATGATAGATCAGGACCAATAGAAGATTCATCTTTTTGTGTTTTATTTTATGAAAAATCTTTAAATGAATAACCAAAGCACAGCACGGTTAACACTAGCAGTTGAATTAATACAATCCTTCATCTGCATTTCAGCAGAATATATTAGCCTGACAATACGCAAGAAATCACTCTCCTGGCGTGGCTGGCATTAGCCATGCTTGCGTAAGGGAAAAATGGTACTCTCGGACGCTTTAAAAAGAGAAACGGATACAGAAATTGAACTATGGATTGATGCAAGAATGTATGGAGAATATGGATCTGAAAATCGAATGCGTCTCCCTGGGGTTAAATAAATATCCAGGGATATGATCATTTCGTACGAAACCATATAATGTGGATTGCTATATCATATCTATCCCTTATGTGCCAGTGAATGTTGGACATAAAGATGTGGTTTCCGAGAAGAACGTTATATATATATATATATATATATATATATATATATATATAGGAAGATTTTATATGATATATATATATATATATATATATATATATATATATATATATATATATATATATATTAAAAGATATTTTTGTAGGTACAAAATTTAATGATCGAAATAAAAGTGTAAAATTTAATATTACAAGACATATTAAAACTCAACATCAAGTGAGGTGGGAAGCAACCGGTTTCGCTCCCGCTCATCAGGTTTCCACGGGAGATTCAAAATTAAAACAGAGAACTGTACAATAAGAATAGGTGGGAAAAAAAAATATATATATATGTACACATATATATATTCGTATATATGCAAGAAGGAACTAGAGGCAGATGACAGCGAGTCCCAGCAAACACTCACGTTGTTTGCACAAAGAAGGCTTGTGGGACCCGATGTAAAGCGCCTCTAGAACTTTCTGATGAAATACGAGTGTGACAGGGGCAAACACGGTGAACCAGTCGACACTAAATTTGGAAGCACAATCTCTGCTATATAAATGATGTTCGCATATGGCGGAACTGTAGGTGTTCGGGACGAGTCCACTTAAACTCAAGGTGTATATATATATAAGGAAGATGTTATAGTAGTTCCAACGAGAGAAAAGTTTATATATTAAAAAGAAGAAATATACCGCAAACGTTTTTGGTTGTAATATGGATTTTTAAAAACAAAAATATTATGTTTTATTTTCGATAAATTTACTACACGGGTTTCTGGTCTCGCGACCGTCATTAGGTAAAGGGTGGAGGTTTCCACATATTATTAAAAATAATTAATCTTTTTCTCTTTTATGTTTTTCGATGTTAAATATTCTCGATATGTGTTAGTAATCCGAATTTCTTTCTTGAACTGGCAGTGAAGAGTTCTGCGCAAAAGGTCGTAAAACAATTGAGATTGGTCCGAGAGAAATGATGAATTAATTATCGCTATCTTATCCTTTAATGTTTTAATGACCCCTGTGTGTTCTTAGATTTATTTCCATGTTCGTGTTTCTGTCAGCAGGCGTGTATATATATGTATATTCCCTCTCCATACATACACACTGTCTCACTACGAGGAATTAGTAAACACATTTGTACACATGCAAACATACACCCCCACACATACAGATTTCAAAGAGGAAATGTATTTCTTGATGTACTAAGCTAACCTTCTGGGAATGCATTAAAAATAGCACCTCACACATTAGCTACAGCAGTTTATTTCCCTTTGGTCGAGATAAGTCACGTGGGTCACAGAGCAGTCGTTTAGTGACGACACTGCATACAGTGACGAAAGAAACATTCAAATTTTAGATTGTTTACAGCAGCCAATCAGAAATGTTGGATTGGAGGGTCTGGGTAGATGCTAATTTTGCATCTCCAGAAGTTTACAAATCCATGGTGCTGTTTTCCTTTAGGATATATCTTTCCCTGATATATGACGGAAATCCAGCTCGAAGTCATCAATTTGGGAAAACATAAGACTCGCTGTTTACCATTCGTGAAATATGTCCTCGCCTGTGACATAGATGAATCCGGCCCGTTTCAATCTGGAGTTCTAAACATGGCTTCTCCAGACTCAGGAGTATCTGCATTATAGATATAAGACTCTTCCTATTTGTTTTTCTTTACACTCTGAGTTGTAGATATAAGTGATATGTAATGCATGGTCACCAATAAAATGCGATTTGCAGGTCGGGTACACTAAAATCAAGCATGTGTGGAAGTTTAAATAAGTGGAAGGTGTTTTGACGAAGGACGGTAAGTGCGACGCTAAAATCCCAAGACAGATTGGGATGCCTAATGATGCATGGGCAGAGACGAATATTTCTTTGGTGACAAAGAAAAGAGTACTGAGCTGCTACGTGATATCTGTCCTCCTATACGGCAGCGAATGTTGGACGATTTCCTCAAAGATGAACAAGAGACTCGAGGCTACGGATGTGGTTCTACAGAAGGATGCTAAAGATATCATGGAGCAAGCGTATGAGCCACGATGAGGTTTTGGAGAGGAAGATGAAATTTCTGGGACACGTAATGAGGAAGAAGGGCCTGGAGAATCTGATACTCACAAGTTGAATGGAGGTAAAAAGAGAAAAAGGAAAGCAACATTTGAGATACCTGGCTGGCTTAAGTAAGTAGATGACAGAACGTTTTCTTGTAGAGGAGGCAGAAGGACGAAATATTGACAGCTACAAGGGATAGGGGGAAGTGGAGAGCCATGATCGCCTACGTCCTGAAAGGATACGGCATATAAAAAGGAGAAAGATGATTCTCCTCATGGGTCACATTTGTATATATGTGTCTATAGTTTTGTATGTCTGTCTATATTCGAAACGTCGTTTAATATGGTAACAAGGATGACGACAACCGTCCGGACAATGTAAATATTGTAAGTAGTTACAATACCTCATCTCAAAAATATAGATAGATCCTGAAGAAGGCCGGAACTTGCAACCGCCGAAACGTCGTGTATATGGCAACAAATATGAGGACAACAGTCCGAACAATGTAAATATTGTAAATAGTTACAATAACTCATCTAAGAAATATAGACAGATCCTGAAGAAGGCCGGAGCTTGTAACCGCCGAAACGTCGTGTATATGGCAATAAATATGAGGATAACAGTTCGAATAATATAAATAGTGTAAATAGTTTTGTGTATGACTTATTGATATAAATGCCTCTTGTAGGAAAAAAAAATGTTTGTTATTCTTTGTCTTTCAGTCATCCCGTACTGTCCGTGAATTTCTGTGTTATTATATCACTGGTATAATAATTACTGTGTTATTATATCACTGGTATAATAAGGCCCATAATGGGGGAAATAAAAAGAGGAGAATAAATCTTTCAACCATGACTTTCTCCGGTTCCAATAAATCATCATTTTTTTTTGCTAATTTTTCTTCTTTTAAAGATACCAGAAATGTCGTACGATAGCTGTAATACTAAAAGACATTTTTTAAATTAGAGTGTGAACAAGACTAGCAAATATAGATTGGCAAAAGTTCACCAAAGTTAAAATAATAGCGACATGAAAATCAAAAAGCATCAGCAATATTATTGGTCCTGACCTAGCATCTCAGCTTCACCTACTCCCCACCGCCGCAATGTAGCTTTTCCCTATGTCCCTTTCTATAACTACTATATTGGTAAATGTGTGGATGAACTTACCTCCATGGTATCATGGTGTCTCTAGTAAGAATGGTAAGAATGTATTGTTTTGTTGTAAAGGTAATATATCTGTGTCAGTAATCGTCAGTTAAGTTTAAAATAAGACTATCTCTACCTTTTGGCCTTGTGCCACATTTTTGTATTATATGTAAAATCAATATTACTCTCCCTTATGTTAACTAGTCTCTATGAATTTAAGTACAGTACTAATTTGGCGGTAAGGTTTCAAGATTTTACAGTTGAAATGGCGAGATATCACGGTATGTTGTATGCTAAGTTTGTTCTCTCGCAGTTCTCGTTTGTGAAACTCTCTTCTGTCTTCTTGCTTCCCAGTCAAAAATTTAAATGCAATGTCAATCGTTATATTCTATGTTAAATTCTTCTTTCATTATTCTCGCCCCTTAATAATGTCTGTCACATATTCTTTCACACCCAGTAACCCCCCCGCCTTCTGTCTTAGTGGCTTTGTTGCCTTGCTTGGCATGAAATTATGTTTATGAAAGAGAAAGTAGCCAATGTACTTTTGAGCGACTGTAACCTAATTTTATCAAGAAAGTTCTGTCTTTATAAGCAAGTGAATTTAATTCAGATTCATGATTTATTCCATAGGCATTTCAGATATCATAAAATTGTCTTCGATTAATATACGACTTGTCACTTCCAATATTTTTTTAACAAACTGATACAGAAACAATGTAAGATAATGGCTGACATTAGTTAAAATCGGATTTCTATAAATTTAAATTAAAGAAAAAAGTTTAGGTGCTTATCGTAAATCATGTTTTGATTCTGTAACATTATTTTCATTTTGTCGAATAAAATTGTTCTAATTGATGATGATGATAATAATAATAATAATAATAACAATAATAATAATAATAATAATAATAATAATAATCTTCACAGACAGGAAGACTGAAGCAAACAAGCCGGACATTATTATCAAAAACCGAAAAGAAAAAAAAGCTTGTCTACTAATTGTTATGGCTTGCCCAGCGGACTGTAACAGAGCAAGCAAGGAATGCGAAAAAAATATCGAAGTATAAAGACTTGGAAATTGAAATAGAAAAAAATGTGGAAATTGAAAACAATAATAGTAGCAGTCGTAGTTTGAATGTTAAAAAACTAACACAAGACACACACAAAAAAAGAAATTCCAGCTTAAGAGAAATTCAAAAAATTGTCTTAATATATACAGCCCACACAATTAGCAGAACATTGTCCATGTAACGCTAGTGATGTTATGAAATGTAGCCATAACAAAACTATCTGCCTTAGGTCTTCCTGCAGACATGTAGATAGTGTGACCATAGCAGAAAGTGAATAATAATAATAATAATAATAGGAATTATCAAGCACATATACTAAAATATTGTGTCAGCCCAAAATGCAGATTCTGTGATAAATATCCAGAAACGATTGATCATCTTGTATCAGGTTGCACGACATTGGCACCCACTGAATATAAAGCCCGGCATGACAGGGTGGGCCAATATCTGCACTGGAAAATCTGCAACTTCTACGGGAAGGAAACTGAAAGGAATTGGTTACGGTTACGGAGATAGGACCTGTCACAATTCTATGGGACTACACAATACACACTGACAGAACAATGAAAGCCAACCGTCCAGTCATTGTTATTAAAGACCACAAACAAAAAAGTGCTTCTTTATAGATATGGCAGTCCCTGCTGACTGCAATGTATGTTTGAAGATATTCAAAAAGCTGTCAAAATACAAAGACCTTGAAATAGAAATCTCGAAAATGTGGCATATGGGAACATCAACAATCCCTGTTATAGTTGGAGCCCTTGGACTAGTTGGAAAAGATTGCAGTAGTCTAATTGACGGGATTCCTGGAAGTCCATGCCTCAAGGAAATACAAAAAATTGTTCTGACATGTACAGCCCACACTTTACGAAGGGCTTTATCTATGTATTTTTTTTTTTTTTTTTTTTTTTTTTGTTAGTGGTTAGTGTCATGGTGCCATTTCTAACCTTAGGTCCCTGGGCGGGACCCGGAAAGAAATTTGTAAACGCCAGAAATCAAAGAAAATAATAATAATAATAATAATAATAATAATAATAATAAGTATCTCGCTATTTTGAAAATTACGATAAACTATTGGTTGAGATAAAACTGGAATGTTTTTGGCTTTTTTTAAATTATTTTAGCCCACTCAAGGTGATGAAGCTAGTAAGAGGCACCGAGGTACTGGGAGTAAAATAAGATGATAAGACTTTACGCAGAACAGGAGATAACAAAAAAACAAGAAACAAGGGATAAACGTCTATTCTTGTTCAAAGATCGAAGAGATGCGTGAACCGGGCGATAGGTAAAGCTATCTACTATTGGTAGAAATATTACACCCCGCCCTAAAAAATAAATTATTCTGATATGAAAAGAGAAAAATCTAATTCAAGGATAAGAAACTCCATTCGGTTTTCGAAAGAAAACACAAGAGAGAAAACGAACAATAGGTTAGCGTGGACATAGGGCAGGTAAACTCAAGCACTATTAATGACAAGACAAGACAGGACCAGACATTGCAGACAAGCTGGGTAAAGGTGAACAGAGTCAGTAATTTAACCTCTATGTAAAATATATTAAGAAACATCGAGAGATTGGTTTGTTTGTTTAACTGCATATCAACATCCTTATGGGTCATTTAATGCCGAAATTTAGTTTTCTTGCGCGCTTTTAAATAATAAAAATATATGTAGAGAGAGCAGTTTTCCGTTTCAAATTTTCCTTTATTCAGTTTCAGGTTTTAGGGAATTGCGTTTTAATCATTCAAACTATTAATGTCACTTGCATAAATTATTCCTATTTTCCCCAAGGGCATCAGTGAAAAGTGGATACGGATGACTTCAAATGGAGTTTACCGCAGCTCACTGATCATATTTTCCCGGCTACTAACCGCGGGTCTACCGTCATTAAAAATGTATAGAAATAAATAACAAGGTCTTATCTCTTGTTTCCCGTTTAATATTTGGTTTCCGGTTCTTTCTAAAGCATATTCCTTTCACTTCAGATGACATATGTCATCTTGGTGTCCTTATCTACTTGCTTGCGGTGATGCTGCTTACTCTGAAAACCTCTATCACAAGTGACCCTTGGGCCTTGTACAGGAGCAATAGAGAGAACAATTTTCCGTTTCAGGTTTTAGGGAATTCTGTTTTTCTTCGGTTTTCATTATAGAATTCTGTTTTTGTTTCTGAAGAAGGCCGGAGCGTACAACAGCCGAAACGTTGTGATAAATAGGGCGACAAAGATGAGGACAATAGTCCAAATAATGTAAATAATATTTTTGTTTCATTAAATACTTATTGAGAAGTGTTATGGGAACTTAGCCATAATAATAATGGACTATTCCTGATGTTAAAAATGCCGCGCCTCTCAAGAGGTATGAGGCGAATGTAAGACGAGGAGAGATAATTGAGAGCATATTGTAAGGACATTGGAATAGTTATACTTGTCGAGACAACATAGTTCACTCTAACCAAATCTGATAGTCATTACTAATACTTCTACTTCTTTGTATTATATTTCTGTTGTAATATATCTTTGTATTCCATACCTGTGTTCGTGTTATTCTTTCATTGGTTCTAACCTTGGGCCATCACCGTGGTACAAAGAACTTGGACCATAATAAGAATGTGTAGCAATATATGAAAACAAGAAAATAAAATTATTAAAATTTTTGTAAAATTTTGATTTCTGAACTGACAAAATGCTCTCCGTCAGACAAGATAACTAATGGATAAAGCAAAAAGAAATAATTGTTTGAGAGAGAGACGGTGGAGTAATGGATAGCGGCTTGGATTGAGGAATCGGAGAGCCGAGTTCGAATTCCAGTCGAATCCATTACATTAACTTACGTGCTAATACTCTGGGGAAAGGTGTGAATCCTCTTCTTCTCCCTCCCGCTATGGGTAAATAGCAGGACAGACTGGGTTCTATAGCCTTGGATGGCAACTGGTCTAGGAGAAGGAAAACTCTGAATTCAAAGCTGCCTTTAGAGGAGGGTGAATGGAGTCTCTCTGAGCCTTGGTTGGCAGTCCATTTTAGTGTTGGTGTCACGATAAAAACGCCCTTGATAGCCCTAGCGAAGCATCAAGAATTCAGCTATTTGACAAGATTATGAACTACACCAATCAAAGTATTGGTGGGTTCAATCTCGGCTGAGGCCGCAAGATGATGATGATGATGAGATAGAGAGGGGGGAGAGAGATAGATAGAAAGAGAGTAGGTAAGCGAGATGTATGAAACCATCACCAACTTAATCCTTTGATGTCTGTCGGACGAGTGAGTTTAGCAAAGGCAAATATAGTAACAAATAAAAATAACAGTTGATCAATCGAATTATTAGAAATAAAAAAAAAATTCCGCTCCAAGTAGGCCATTTTGTTTTTTCCCTCCGTTTTTTTTCCGTTTTCACGGAAAATAAGACTCTCTATACATGTTATTCTGCTTTCACAATTGATTACATGGTAGATGATATGCAGATTTTGTACATATATACGTTTGTTTGGACTAGAGCCGCTGAAATGTATGTTTTATGCTGTAGCTGAAGTTATACAGTTGTTCGATAAAAGTGACTCACCTTATCCTTTGAATTTAGCTCAACATTCATTTCATCGGTGAAGAGAACATTCTTCCAGTCTTCTACGGTGAATTTTTTGTAATAGTGAGCCCATTCAAGTCTCTTGGCTTCGTTGGCTTTGCTTATTAGCGGCTTAAACCTTCGTGTACAAGATTTATAGCCTTGTTCTAACAAGATTTGTAACCTTGTTCTGACGGACTGTTAAAGAGGTAAGACTAACACCTTGCTCTTCGCTTAGACTGGCTGCAATTTCTTGGCTAGTTATAGTCCTATTTTTCGCAACTTCTCTCTTGATTACCCTGCCAGTTCTATCATCAATCTGTTTCTTTCATCCACTTGTTTCCTTCCTTGGAGCAGGAGTGGCATCATTATGTGCCCTAAGCACTGGAGAGATAGATGATTTCGAGGTTATAGCAATTTCTGCAATTTCTCTCGTAGACCTGCCTGCTTATGAGAGAGCAATAATAGATGCCTTAAGTTGTTCTGATGTGTGTTTGTACCCTTTCATCTGGTTAGTGACTTGAGTGGCTACTTCAAGCTGTTTTTTATACTGTATGAGCCTTTTTGGAATATTCTGGATTACTCTAGATTTAATTTAAGCTGTTCTAGAATTCTCTAGAATATTGTTCTGTATGTATTGCAAAATTGTTTTCAATATTTTGTCTAAATCTCATTAAATTTACCAGTTTAATCATTAGAATGCGATATCTGAGTCACTTTTATTTATATCCAAATTTATAATTATCAATAGAATACCTTAGGGTGAATAAACTTTTTTCTTAGGTGGTCGGGAAGGGGGTCTTTATATTAGAAAGATTAAAAATTATTTTAACCCCAAAAACAATGGACAAAAAATATTTTTAGTAAAAAAATCAGGTGAGTCACTTTTATCAAACAGTACTGTATTTTGGAATACAGATTGATTTCTTTAAGAAGTTGTCGGATATTTTATGGATTAATGTCAGGAAAGAGTTCTTTCATGTTGGTTGATTTTGTTCAGTGGCATATCATTCTCTATGTGTGAATTAATATCGAAATTTAAATAATTTGAGTGCACTGCAGATAAAATATATTGTTAGTCATTTTCTTATATAGAAAATGCATTGCTTGTATTTTTACTATAAAAATGTATTTCTATACTATACTAGTGTTTTCTTTAGGGGGATTCAATATTTGTCCATAGCAAGGACCCTAACAGATGCTACCACCCCGTGACGCGGTGGAAATGGGAACAAGAAAATTTTAGTTGTTCCACACTCCTCAGAACCACTAATCTCCTCATCAGAGGCCTTGCAGACAGATGTAGTTTATCGCCATACCAACGACTTGTTAGAAAAGAGATCAAACGACAAGTATCAGAATGCAAGTACCTGGCTCAAAATGAGTTTAAGAAACTGAGACACATCATATGACGTTTCGACGTTTGCCAAAGACTCTGGTTCCATCTTCAGCAGAATTGCTTGTTTTTGCAGGCCAGATAACAAGAATACTAATAAGTAGAAAGACCCGTGATAATTTCACGGTTTTCCAATTTTAATTTTCTCATGAATATTAATTCTTCAATTAATGATTGAATATAACCATAGCAAATTCAAAGACAATAAAATATCCATAGAAATTCCCCTATCGCATCGTTAAATACTTGAGCTTAACAACCTTAACAAAACTAGAAAGACCCGTGATAATTTCACGCTTTTCCTCATTTTAATTTTCTTAATGAATAAGCTTAATTCTTCCGTAGAAATTCCCTTATCGTTAAATATTTGAATAAGCTCAAAACTTGAAAGACGATAATTTCGACAATTTTCTCAAAATAATTCTTCAGAAATTAAGCCCCTATCGCATCGTTAAATATTTCGCATCGTTAAATATTTGAGCAACCTTAACAAAACTAGAAAGACCCGTGATAATTTCACGGTTTTCCTATTTGAATTTTCTCATAAATCTTAATTCTTCAGTTAATGATTGAATAAGCTAATGGCGAATTCTACGACAATAAATTTCCCGTAGAATTTACCCATATCATCGTTAAACATTTGAGCTTAATATACTTTAACAAAATATTGTAATGGCAAACATAAATATGAATACCGGTGGTTATTTTAAGAAGTGGGTACAAATGAAAAGATTTTAAATTGACTATTTTTGGCCAATTTACTGAAACAGCCTTTAAACACTTCTGTCTTCACTTCTTTAATATTCATTCTCTCACTGAAACCTAATAGTCTATGTTTTGTTCATCCACGCAATCAAAACTGAATATAGCATTATTTATTAGGTATTGGCAGGACGTAATGGTCGGGAAAACTAACAAAGAACATTTATAATAGGATAATGATAATAAAATTTAGATCTTTTTAATAATAATAATAATATAAACATAAGAAAAGGCATATACATGAATTAGCATTCATAATTTTTTAATTGGCATACTATTTGCAACGATCACCAAAACCAAGGTTGAGAATTATTGTAATTGATATTAGTTCCCCAGACGATTTCGATTATTATAATCTCTGCCCCGGTGTTAGAGTGGTCGAATAAGAATTCTCCTTTCCTAACAAAACAAATGGATAATTCTATGTTAAATGTTTAAAACGACAGTGACAAGAATCAAAAGAACAGCGATCGACTGCTAAAAGAACATCGACTAAGTTCTGCACCGAGAAACATCCGACGCCTAAAATGTTAAGCACCCGACATATCTTCAGTATTTCTCGAGGTAACATTGTAACATAGACTTTGTTGTCATTGTCTTCTTCCAACTCTAATAATCTAAGAGTCGTTAAAATATCAATTATAAAGTATTTCCAAACAGGTGATAAACATATCGAGCAGAATACTGCAAATAATTCGGTTTAATTTCATAAGTCCCTGTATATCTTCCATGGTATACCTGCATTTCCTCAGTCATTTTAGCGCCTGTCGGATGGGGCTTTAGAATAAGTCGACTGTACCTTTGCAGAGGTTTAAGCGGCCTGGGTATGACGATAAATAACATCCGGCAGCAAAACCTCTGATCAGGAGGATTTGGGGAGCGTGGAACCACTTTTTAATTGCTGATGTTCCTAGGTCTACCCTGGCCCGGGGTGGTAGCACTTGGTAGGATCCAAGCTATGGGCAAATAGTTAACTTTCAAACTGGGTCAAAACACGATGAAAGTGTAAAAATATTTTTTAACACCAGCAAGAAATTTTTGGAAAAAAATATTACCAGCAATAACAATCATGTCGGCATTAAAATAACCCATTGAAGTGTTGATATACCGTAAAAACAAAAACAAAAAGCTATTTTTTCTCTCATATTCTCTAACACTGAGTAACCGCCCCCTTTGCGCTTTGTGTCTTAGTGACTTTATTGCCTTTTAGGAGGGAAATTTAAATTCACCGTCAATCGTTATCTCCTGTCTTCTTAATTCTTGTTCTATTATTTCCCTCTCGCTTTAATAGTAGCTTTTCTCATATTCTGTAACACGCAGTAACGTCTTAGTGGCTTTATTGTCTTGCTTGGAGTGGAATGATTAAAAAAAGATGATCGCTGTAATCTATACTGCAAACGTTTCGGTTTATTTTGGTAAGTCACTGTATATTTTTTTATGGGAAACTGCCTTTCCTCCGCCATTGGCTAGTTCAACTAATAATCGAGGTTTTGTTAAAAGATAATCTTCCATTAGCGACATATAGACCCGCGCAATATGCATGTATCTTCCGATACTTTGGTAAACTTCGGAATTTACGTGTTTTTAACGAAGTTTATTAGAGCGTATATTATAATAGTTAGAAAGGGGACACTTACAGACATAGATTTTGGGAAAAGATGGATTTTCCCTTTCCATAAGGATTATTGCGAAAGGGAAAACATACTATTTCAATCAGGTTAGTATTGAAACAACGGTTCTCGTCCGATCAATGTGTTTAATCGCAGTACTAGATTGGCAGCTAGGTCTCATTATTTTATAGTTGAAATCGTTCGATGTAACCGTCACTTCTAATGCCTTGCTTGGGGTGAAATTTAAATGCAATGTTAATCGTTATGTTCTTTTTTGTCCTCTCTCCTTAATAGTAGTTTTTCTCATATTATCTAACACTCAGTAACCCCTTGCGTCCTAGTGGTTTTATTGCCTTTGATCTTCAAAAATTTAAATGCAGTGTCAATCGTTATCATCTGTCTTCTTAATTCTTGTTCTTTTATTGCCTTCTCTCCTTAATAGTAGTTTTTTTCTCTCATATTCTCTAACACTCTAGTGACTTTATTGCGTCCTAAATGGTCAATCGTTATCATCTGTCCTTTGATCTTCAAAAAATTTAAATGCAGTGTCAATCGTTATCATATGTCTTCTTAATTCTTGTTCTTTTATTGTCCTCTCTCCTTAATAGTAGTTCTCCTCATATTATCCAACACTCAGTAACCCACTTAAGTCCTAGAGGCTTTATTGCCTTTTTGTCTAATGAAATGATTAAAAATTATCGCTGTAATCGATACTGCAAATGATTCGGTTTATAATGCTAAGTTCTTGGATGTCTTCCATAATATACCTGCGTTTCTTCAATCATTGAACAGTTCAATGAATAACCCCGAGACAGTCTTCTATCGTTGGCAACTGGTCCACACAGCATGGATGAATCATCCACTGAACAATTTCAATTTATCTAACAATGGCAAACTTTGGAATTTCCTTATTTTAATGAAGTTCATTATAAGAGTTAGCAAGGGGACACTTACAGACAAAACTCGAAAGAATTTAGACGAGTTTGGCCAATGTAAAGAGATATGAGCCGGTCGGCTGAGGCTGTAGAATACACCGACTGAACGTCTGCAGAAGCGTAAGACCCCAACCCAATGAGTATGACGATAAACTAAATCCGGCAGCAAGCCCTCTGATCGGGAGTTTGGAGATGGAAGCAGAGTCTTTGCCAAACGCCGAAATTTCATATGATGTATCTCAGTTTCTTATACTCATTTTGAGCCATGCACTTGTATTCTGATACACTATGACTGGTAGTCTCATTTCGTTTTTAATAAGTCCTGGATATGACGATAAACTACATCCGTCAGTTCTGCCACTGGTGAGGAGATTTTGCGGTATTCAGGAACCCCTATCACACACATGCAATGTGTCAGCATAACGTCGAAGTTCGGATGATCTCCGTTTTTCAGAGCTACTTTTAAAGCCAAGACCTGGCTTGCTACATCCACAGGATTGAATCAGTATCATTCATTACGGTAAGATGGGCGTTATCTCCCAAAAGATGTTTTCCAAAGAACCGATATTTGTAAAAAAAAAAAAGACTCCCTTATGGTTGCTTTTTCGAATACTACAATGTTAACCACTACAAGTCTAAAATGAATCGTTTTCTCTTCGCCATATACTCGTAATTATTGGTTCTTACTCCTTCTTTAGGAAGAAACAAAGAAACGAGTTCTAAATTACTATGTCATACCTAATCTTCTCTGCGCCAGTGAATGACAAACAATCTAATCATCGTTTAAAACAAAAACAAAAGTCTTGGATTGCTATGTAATATCTAATCTCCTCTCTTGCAGTAAATGTTGGACATTCTCCTTGCTGACAAAGAAGATGGCTGTACCAACGAAGATGAAGTTCTACCAATCAATGCTGAAAATCTCATGGACATATAGATGTAAAAAGCGTTGGCAATTTTGTTGGAAACAACGGAGACAATGCTGAATTCTTTACCAGGCTGTTGTTTTGTTTGGCTTTATTGAATGCAAGACATTCAAATTATATAATGTCCTGCACCAAGCACACTTTGTTCCAGCCGATTGCAACAAACAAAAGAGTCGTGAATTCCTATTTAATATCTAATCTCTGAAATGGCAACAAATTTCAGGTAATTTACACAGGAAAAATACTCACTCTTATTTTCATTTTTAAAATCGATATTACCCCAAGCAATGAAGTAAAGCCACTAAGACCGAAGGAGTTACAGGGTCTGGAAGAATTAGAAATAGAAACATTAATAATGATTGGAAAGAGAGAAATAGTAATCAGGAGGGCAGGAGATACCATTTGACATTGCATTTAAATTTTTGCAGAATGAATTTGTTTGGAAAGTACAGAGCCGGAAGGGAGTTCCACAAGTTCTAGATAAAAAAAAAAAATTCTTAGCATATACGTTATAGGGTGCAAGACATTCCTAATGTCCTGCAATACTGTCCTTTTATTCCAGTCGATTGAAACAAAGAAAAGAGTTTTGATTTTCTATTCAGTATCTAATCGTATCATATCTTTCCGAAGCTACATATTAAAGACATCAAAATCGAGCAGGTTTAGAAATTAAGCTATCCGCGTAGTATCTTAAAAACAACGGGAAATGTGGTACAGAAATATGAAGACAGATGGAATAGAAATTATGCTTTCAAAAATCAAAACAAAGTTTTAAAAGATTGGAAAATGTCGTCTGAATCAAAGAAAAGAGCCCTGGATTACTATGTAATATCTAACCTCCTCTGTAGCAATGAATATTGGACAATCTCCTTGCAGCCGAAGAAACGAGGTGTAGCAACAGAGATGAAGTTCTACCAATAAATGCTGAGAATGCCATGGATATATAGTCGTATAAAGGGTTGGCTATTTTATCGGAAACAACGGAGACAATGCTGAATTATTTACCAGGCTGTTGTTTTGTTTCGAAGTATGTGATACAACACTTTCAAGCTATATGATATCATTCATTAAGGTCCCTTTATTTCAGTCGAAGGAAACAAAAAAGAGTCGCGAATTTCTATTTAATATCTAATCTCCTAAATAGCATCGGATTTCGGAAAATTTACACAGGAAAAAATACTCAGCTTTCTATTGCATTTTTAATGTCTTTTTCTGATAGATCATATTGGATAAAAACTGCTCCCACGCTGTTTAAAACCCGTAAATGTGAGTGAAGTACATCATATATATAGACGAGTTTTAATTACACGCCTCCTCACGAAGGATGTGACACAAGGCCTTTTTTAATGTGGGGTCAAGTTTTGGCCAATCAAAACATTACCAGTCCTCACGAATATCTCACGCTAGCGTTGATATTCCACCGATGCTCACAGTTTTATTGCAATGGGGGTTATCCTGATCCGGGCTTGAAGTCTACGTGTGCGGGGGGGTTGGGTGAAAAGTGTCACTTCTGGATGCAGGAGATCATGCTCCGTCAGGATTATATTAATATATATCTATGTTAGTATCTTCCAATAGTAGGAGACCAAAATTCATTACGGTTTGTATCAAACCTATTCTGTTTATATCTATCTGATTTCCACATCGATTTTCGTATATATCTCTACATTTACGATTTTAATCCCCAGGTAAGTCTGTGTATTCCTCTTTCAGCTGATTAATTCAATCGATTTCCATCAATATATTGATCTATCGTTCACGGTAATATCTGAAGGTCGAAGCAATATGTGCTTGAAAAGTCATAATTTCGATGAAGAGATTTTTTTATAAACATATCCTGATATTGTATCCTCAGCCTTTACGGCCCTACAATGCATTTTGTGAAATCAGCTGACACATGCGAAAATAAAACTACAGACATTAACATTAAGATACTTACAACAAGCTAAGATATGAAGGAAAGCTAAAAGAATCATTTAATACATACAGTTGTGTATATCCTCAATGCATAAATTTTAAAGCTTATGCAGCTTTATGAAATCATTCAGAGCGGCGATAGATGACCCAAGATTCGGTACCATAAGTAAGAGAAATACCGTGATAATTTTGTATATATTTACTTTTGTGTGTTTAAGTTCTTAATCATTGAGATATATATATAAATAAAAGATTTGCTTTAACGAGTTTGGATGTAGCATTCAACATATATCATGTCCTTACCCAAGCTCACCTTACTTATCCTCTTGTCTACTTTCTCTTAAAGAACTCAATTATTAAAAAGAAAAATATGGTTTACCATATCATCGACCACCAGATTAGATAAATTCTTACCAAAGTAACTAATAATGATACTTTTGTAACCTAAAATGGTTACTGAATTAGGAATAACCAAAACGGAGGTTGGGAATGAAAGGGTAATCATTATAACATCAATAAAATACAATACTCGCCAGTGACCTGAAGGAGGTATACCACTGCTAGTAGTGGACTACTTAGACAGCATATTACCCCCACTTACACTTATAACATTTATGACAAATATTGTAATTTATGGAGATTAATAAGCTTCAAAAATTCCTTAAGGATGAAGCAGGACTAGGTACTTTAATTTTATTTAATTACTATAATTAAATTGAGGAACCCATCAGAACTCCTATGTAGCGATGGAATACTATTGAAAAAAATAATTATATATATATATATATATATATATATATATATATATATATATATATGTGTGTATATATATATATATGTGTGTGTGTGTGTGCGTGTGTGTATATATACATATATACACATATATATATACACACATATATATATACATTTATATACACGCACACACATATATATATACACACATATATATACAAAGACATGTATATACACACATATCTATATATATACATATATATACACACGCTCATATATATATACACACACACATATATATACAAGCATATATATATACACACATATATACACACAGATGTATATATACCAACACACATATATATACACACATATATACATATATGCACACATATATATATACACACACACATATATATAAATATATATACAAACACACGCATACACACACTCATATATGTATGTACACACACGTACATATACACACACACACACACACACACATATATATATATATATATATATAGACATACTTACACACACATATATATATATACACATGCACGTATATATATATATATATATATATATATATATATATAACGATGCCGAGAGATAAAGTACTGATTGACACTGCGTTCACATAATTTAGATCTATCGATAAAGTTTCAGTATATTTGTAAAATATAGACGGAGAAGCAGGAAGAATTCTACGAATTGCCAAACATCTCTACTTGTATTCTTGATAGTCTGTTGTTCTCAATCCCAGTTTCCATTAATTAACCCAGTCTTAGGTCCACTTATAGAAAAGCGTATATATCAAGAAACACATTAGTCTATGTGTATTTTCAGTGACGGGCAGAAAGCAAGCAATAACTCTCATTATAGAAATATCATCAAATATGATTGAAGTCTTGACAAATGTTTCCGTATTTGTATCACAAAACCAGAAACTCTGAAGATAATTACCACAAAGATAAACTAAATCAAAAATCACACACCCGAAAAAAAGATTCCGCTGAAAGGCATAATGCAGTACGCATGCGCAAAATATGACCTGCGCAGTCACGATCAAAAATAGCTACGTGTTATTTGTACTTTTTCTTCAATGATTTTCTGAAGATAAATAGATTTATTTTTCTTTTATTTTGTTGACAGGTACGAAATTATTGTTGTTCCATCCGGTGCATCTGTCTGTTTTTACCCAAGCAAAATGAAAATAGCTAGCTCATCTCGCTGCAGACCAATGTTTATTAAGCTTTGTACGGAGACGATAGTTGCTACTAAGGGTGTGATTCTCACTTGGTGTTTCTGTCGTGTTAAATCAAACTTATCTCACCGTGAAAAAATTGTTAAATAAACTGTATTGTAAACAGTTAGATTCGGCTATATGGTAACTGATTTTTTTTTAAATCAAGTAAATCATGTCACCCCCTACCTAAAAGAAGGACAATTAATACAAATCACATGTACTTGATTCATTTTTATTGACGCTGTCACACATCAAGGAGGTCTGTATAAGACCATCATTTTTGTAGCTGAAATTATAGCGGCGCTATATACTGTTTTATATTTTGCGAAGCTGTGTTTTGTTGATTGTGGCAAAGGCTCTCCAAATGGCGTCCTTCAACTGATGTATATCTTCGTATCTTTCACGTGAAACTCCTTGATAATAATCTGCAAAGCGTTGAAATATAAAATTATATTATATAGGGGTGACAAAACTTTCTGTCCACCCTGTACTTATAGCGGGTGTAACAGTAAAATTATCCAAATCTTGTAACTGAAAAATTGTCCAATTGTTAGATTAAGCTTTGAACCACTGTATCTTAAAATGATTAAAGATCTGGAATTCTCCGAGTGTTTTAAACCACTATTAGACTATACTTTGAACAATACGGATGTATTTACCACTAAGTTGAAATGATGATCCATCTTCCTGTTGGGACATGATCCAGTTTACCTCTCTACTGTTCCATCTTTTTTAAAACTTATTCTCCGTTTTTATGGTTTTTGAATGGAGTTTAAAGATGGAAGTCAGAGTATGAATGTTGGTACAATTATTGAAGACCTGAATGACCTTTTTCATCTCTCCATTGCTCAGTTGGAAAGACAGTAGGGTTGACAAAAAATGATTTTAACCTGTTCTCTTTTTAGCTGAATAACTCAAAGGATTTTTCTGTGATTGTTACGAGAAATAATGTCAAGATGGCTAAACATCCTGTCTGAAAGCCTATGAAAAAGAAACTCAATAACTTTAGTGTTTTTTAGATATTAAACATTTTGTGGGATGGACAATTACCCCTTGCTGTTATACTATTTGTACAATTTTGCTGTTAAACCATATATATATATATATATATATATATATATATATATATATATATATATATATATATTTGTATATTTAGGCAGTAATCCTTCCTTTATGCATGTTTCATTAAAAACGACAGACAAGGTACTACGGTTGAGCTTTTTATTTAATTTTTCTTGTGTTCTGACAAGAGCTTTCTTTTCTGGACAAAGAGTGTGTAAGAACTGTCCGAATGTTCTGTGTTTCCGAGCGTTTTCGGCTATACCTTAGCCATTATCAAGGATGATTCAATTATCAGCTTAATAGAGTGTGTGTGTTCTGTGTATGTTCAGTGTGTGGTATATATATATATATATATGTGTGTGTGTGTGTGTGTGTGTGTGAAAATATATAGAAAATAGGAAAGAACTGGTTAGCTAAATAATCCAAAGTTCCTTAGTATTTTAGTTATTATTTTTAAAAAAATAGTGCTCGATACAAAAGTAGAGCATAAATATATATATTTCTTCACTTTCGTTTAAGCTTTCTTACATATTTGGCATGACTTCATAAATATATTTTCGTTCAGTGTACACAAAATGTATTGCCTAAAAACATATTTAAACTTCATTATACACTATTCAATTCAAAATATCTGTATTTTCAACATGTATGTCTTACGTGGCTAGAGGACAACGTATATAAGCGGGTTACGCTTGCAGCCGTATATATATATATATATATATATATATATATATATATATATATATAGGAGAGAAAGGGGAGGAGATGATTGAGTGTGTATTTTCAGTAGCTAAATGCGTTTAATTTTAAATGTCGAATAGCAAGGTCCGGCGTTGAAATATCCAAATTCTTCCTTGGAGACAGATCAGGTACGATGGAAAAGCCAGAATGTTTTGCGTGCGTTCGTTTATGGATTTTGTTTATTGGTTCCCGAGTGTCCTTTCTATGTTAAGAAAACGGGTGTTTCTACTAAAGGTCATCAACCATGATCCTGCAAGGATGGAAACAGAAGTAATTGGCAGCTGTAGCAGAGGAAGAACGAAGGAGAACAGTTAGAGACATCAATTGTGTCGCTCGAGCAAGCGTGGCATATGAACAGCTGAACGAATGGAAAGATTTCGTGACTCGAAAATAGTAGAGCTGTATCTATGCTACAACGACAAGATAAATTCACTTAGGAGCGAATAGAGTTGAGCTAAATTTCTAATCTAGATGTTAATATGTTATATTCCACTATGTATTCATTTCCATTACTGTTTTCTGACCATATATATATATATATATATATATATATATATATATATATATATATATATATATATATATATATATATATATAGATAGAGAGAGAGAGAGAGAGAGAGAGAGAGAGAGAGAGAGGGAAGGAAGGAAGGATGGAGGCACGATGGAGTAATGGATAGCGGCTTGGATTGAGGAATCGCAGAGCCGAGTTCGAATTCCAGTCGAATCCATTACATTCACTTACGTGCTAATACCCTTGGGGAAGGTATGAATCCTCTTCCCCTCCATCCAACTATGGCTAAAATAGCAGGAAAGACTGGGTTCTATAGCCTTGGATGGCAACTGGTCTAGGAGAAGGACAACTCTGAATTCAAAACCTGCGGAGGGTCGTTTGTGTACCTTGTGGCATTCGGTGCACCAGGTCTCTGTATTCGTCCCTTCAAAAAGTGTGGATGGTCCTGCACGAGACCTTCACCACTATAATCAAATCTTATGTGCCGGTGTCGGGCTGTCGGTTTCCTGGAAACTGATCTGTTGACCCTCATACGTCGAATCTCGACGGGAGAGTTGATTCTATATATATATATATATATATATATATATATATATATATATATATATATATATATATATATATATATATGTTGTTATTGCATATTAATTTAGGGATTTTAAAAAATTATTTCAATATACATAAAGTTATTTACTTCTACTAATACTACTTATTTTCTTTCTTCTTTTTCTTCCTTTTCTTTCTTCTTTTTCTTCTTCTTTTTCAGTCTCATTCTTCTTTTTTTCTTTTTTCATTTTTCTTTTTCTTCCTTCTTCTTTCGTCTTCGTTTTCTTCTTTCTTTTTCAACTTTTCTCTACTTTCTTCTTCTTTCCTCATATACTTTATCTTTCTCCTTCTTTCTTGTATTTCTATTTCGTCTTTCTCCTTTTTCTTCTATTTTTCTTTCTTCTTTTTCTTTTTTTTCTTCTTCTTTTTCACTCTTCTTTCTTCATTTTCTTCTTCGTCGTATTTTTCTTTCTTTCTTCTTTGTTTTCTTTCTTTTTCTTTCTTCTTTTCTTTCTTTATTCTTCTTTTTCTTTCTTCTTTTCTTTTCTTTCTTTATTCTTCTTTTTCTTTCTTCTTTTTTCTTCTTTCTGCTGCTTTCTTTTTTCTTTCTTCTTCCTTCTTTTTCTTCTTCTTCCTTCTTCTTTTTCTTTCGTCTTCTTTTTCTTCCTTCCCCTTCTTTTTCTTTCTTCTTCTTTGTTTTCTTTCTTTTTCCTTCTTCTTTCTTCTTCAAAATTTTCTTTCTTTTGCTTCTTTCTTTCTTTCTTCTTTTCTTTCTTTCTGCTTGTTTTTTTCTTTCGTCTTTAACCTTTTCTTTCTTTTTCTTTTTTCTTTCTTCTTTTTTTTCTTTCTTCTTTTTCTTTCTTCTTCAACCTTTTCTTTCTTTTTCTTCTTATATATTTTTCTTCTTCTTCTTCCTCCTCCTCCTCCTCCTCTTCTTATAATTATTATTAGTAGTAGTAGTGGTAGTAATAGTAGCTGTAGTAATATTTCCTTTAATATCTGCTTTTTACCTATTTCCTTCCGGGTCCCAACCAGAAAACTAAGGTTATAAATCGCATCATGACATTTTCACTGAAAGCTTATGTAAAAAATAAATAAATAAATAAAATAAAATAAAATAAATGCAAACACAACCAATTCTGCTAGAGATGGAACCAGGGTTTGAGACCATTCAACCGAAATGGTATATTCACATCCTGATTCGACAAGTCTTCGAAGTAGAAAAGCAATACCAAAGAGTGCAGTTTTCTGGAAGTGACTAATTGCGACACAGACCCCAATCTTCTCCAGCCACGACAGAAGTTGAGTACTGATGTTGCACAGAGTAGCAACAACAATGACGATGCCTTCACTTTGTTATTGTTGTTCTTCTCTGTCAACGAGACATACAATATCCACAATGATGCAAATTATGCATTCTTTCTCTACCAAATGATTTTGATTATTATTATTATTATTATTATGATTATTATTAGATTTCTGTTGTATACACATTTCCCAAGATCACACACATTTTACATAGGTAAAGCCCGTCGTAAATTTCATGCGATTGTGGGAAGATTTTTTTTAATCATTTAAGGTATGTGCTGTCAGGAATCTCTTCACTCAGACTGTCGGAACTTTTTCCAGTCAATCCGTGG
>CAHIKZ030000545.1:445000-470000 GCA_903632075.3 Acanthosepion pharaonis | reverse complement strand
CAAAACTGCCAACAATGCCGTTAATATTTCGAGAAATATCGACAATGCGTGAAGAATTATTTCGAACGCAATCTTTCGACCCGTCAGCTACCCTTTCGAAATTCTAACCGGATCTTTAACAACTCCATTATTCCAGGAAAGTCACCCTTCACTCTTTGACTTGAATCAACGTAATCAAATCCTGAAACGAATCCTGAAACCTTCTTACCAACATATTGCTTTTATCGGCTTTCATACCAATCCAAATTCCATGACCAAACAGAGACAACGTTGTATGTAATGGGTAAAAGGTCATTTGGACTGTACTTGATCAAACGTTCAGTAATCTATTGAAGCGGTCCAGTCAAGAGCAAAGACTCTAATCCGCTTAAAAGGTCGAGAAGATGACCCAGGTGTCACTTGTTAATCTGTAAACCCTTCTTACACTTTAATTAAATTGGTCAAATGCATATAAAGTGTTTATATATATATATATATATATATATATATATATATATATATATATATATAGATATATATATATACATATATAGATAGATAGATAGATAGATAGATAGATAGATGAACAGGCTGAGATAGATAGATAGATAGATAGATAGATAGATAGATAGATAGATATGAACAGGCTGAGATAGATAGATAGATAGATAGATAGATAGATAGATAGATAGATAGATATAGTAGAGTAGAAAAGTTGGTCAATAAAACAAAGTCAAACGAATGGGTACCGATGGAATCAGTATGAAAAATTAACCAGGTGACCTTTTTTGTGCTATTTCTTTCCTCTGTCTGTTTTTATTTTCTTTTTCTCTTTCATTTTATTTTTATTGACAATCTCGCTCCAACAAGGATCCTAAATCACAAAAAGAAATTCTTTCAATACTAATACAGCCTCCACCCTTGGTCCTACAACCCTTTTCCGCTATGTTCAACATCCCTCCACTACCACCAATCACAATTTTTAAATCTGGGCTTATTTTCAAATTAAGTTTCACACAGTGAGAAATCAAACAGGGAACAGGTTTTTCTAATAATTCCACCTGCAAACGGAATCTACCCCCCTCAAAAACTAATGTTGGATAGTTTCCACCGTCGCCCTGTTTATTTCTCGCTACCGCTGATGAAGAACACAGGCATGTTCGAAACTTCCGAAGTGAATCTCGGTACTTAATTTTTGTCACATGGTTAATAATTTTTTTTTGTTTTATTAACCAACCTAATGACTCTACTTTATAAATTATACGAAGCATACGTAGACTTTTTCTAATAATAATAATAATAATAATAATAATAATAATAATAATATATATATATATATATATATATATATATATATATTATAAATTAAAATTGATTTAAAACATGGTTTTTCGCTACACAGTTCTGCATTTACCTGACTTGAAACTTTTTGAGTTTTTCTATGGAGATATGTGGAAGGATAGATCTATTTCCCTCCTCTTCGTACACGCCTAGAGGAACTTCATTTTTATGCTTTTGTCTGATATTATGCATCATTTATCTTTACATCTCTCTCTCTCTCTCTCTCTCTCTATATATATATATATATATATATATATATATATATATATATATATATATAATGTCATATCATATTTTTAATCTGTTATCATTTTGTATATCTGTTTTATGTTTCTATATTTTGATGCAATTTCCATCAATTTGTGAATCTTTTCTTTTTTCACTTTTTTAATCGGTATTATCCCATGCAAGGGCGTACAGCCACTAAGACACGAAAGGTTACACGTTGTGGAAGATTTAGGAACAGAAACATTAATAACTGAGGAAAAAAGAAAAGAGTAATCTGGAACAGAGTAGATAGCGATTGATATTGCATTTAAAGTTTTGAAGATTAAAGTTGGCTGGAAAGCATAGAGACAAATGGCAGTTCTACAAACGTGAGGTGTGAGAAAAGAAGCTGTTAGCATAAAATTTATAGCTACATCTGTTTAGCGCAACTGGAAATTAATGCGATCTCGACACCAGTTTAGTACTGCGCTGAAATTTAAAACCTCCAAGTACCATAGCGAAGAGGTCATGTGAACAATTACCATGAAAGTATTTATAGAAAGAACACAGAGAGACAACCTTACAGTGATGGGAAAGTGACTGAAGCCGAGCTGTCAGATCAGGACCAATAATATAGCTGATAAAAAATATTTGAATGTTGGACAGTTTTTGCCTTATTTTCAATTAAAGCAACGATACAATGTTTAAAACGGTTCATGGTCAAACATAATAGACATTCATTGTCTGTTATAATACACAATATACCTCTAAATAATATGCTGCCGCAATACATTATACACAAGAATATTTGTAATCTCTGACAACAGGAAAGATTAGTGATTATGACAATTTTGGATCGCAAAAATCTTTTAAACCAGATAATCGGAAGTCTTAAGTCCTTGCTTATATATCAGAAAGTTTTTCTAAAGTGTATATGAGGTTGGGTAAAAAAAAAATTATTTAAACAGCTCCCAATATAGTCTTTTTTTTAAAAAAAAAAAAAAAAAAGCATTAAGTGGTCATTTGATAAAAAATCGCCTGAGGATACCGTAAATTTGAAATCAAAAATAACGGATTTAAACAACCTCCTGATTTGTAAAGTGCACACACACACACACACACACACACACACACACACACACACACACATATATATATATATATATATATATATATATATATATATATATATATATATATATAAAGCAAATATATGGATATAGATCCGACAGTATGAAGAAAAATATACAGAAAAACAAACAAAAATCTTAATATGCAATTGTATGAAGATAGAAGAACCTATTGATCTCTGCGTATTCCTATATCAACGGAAGGATTTCTTGAACTGTTTATATAAAATAGTTCAATCGACTTTTTAATATTTTAATATTTGGAAATCATCTTCGAATACGTTTTCACAACATCGCCCACGTGACGACGACGTGATCATATTTGAACGGAACGCTGATCTTATATAAAATTTCAGTTATCTGTTTGGATTAGTTGTGCTCTTATGTCCATCGTCTTTTCGTGTTGAATTTTTATATGTTCTAATGTTAATAATGTTTTATAAATAAGTCCTGATGATGGTCTAAAATAGACCGAAACGTCCGACGTTGACTTTATATTAACATTAATACAGCATAATTGCATATTAAGATTTTTGTTTGTTTTTTCTGTATATTTTTCTTCATATATATATGTATATGCCATCTTCCTAACTAGCCGCTTCCTTTTTATGTATATGTCTTATTTGTATGCTTCTGATATATTATAATGTATCTCTCATCTTTTTAATGATCTGTTATCTTTTTATACATCTGTCATGCTTTTTATGTATGTCACATCTGTTTAGACATCTGTTATCTTTTCATGTATCTCTTATCTTTTTATGCTGTTGTAATCTTTTTGTGCATCTTTTTATGCATTTGTCAAAATTATACATCAATTTTCTATACATTCCTCATCCTTTTTTCGCATCTGTCTCATCTTTATGTCTATTCTATATTTTTATGCATTTGCCATCTGTTTTATTTGCGTCTATAATCTCCATGTATCAATTCTAACCATCCATTACCATTTTGATTAGTACTAACTTTTTATTAATCTATCATTTTGCAGCAATCCTTTTTTTATTCATGAGATTATTTTTCATTTAATGCAACGGTAATATTTCTATGGATCCATTAGATTCTACAGGCGTCTTTTCGAAGCATCGCTCATCTTATTAATTCGCATGTCAATCCTTACTTAGATGGATTTCTGCCTCCCGAAACCTTTGTTCCTCGTTTTCAATAAGTGGTCAATTTTCGACAAGGCAGGCACATCAATGGATGTTCTAGATTAATATATTTTTCCCCATCGCAGCGAAGATTCTAATACAATTTTTAGGTGTTGTTATATAGGAATCTGAATCTGAACATAGATCGCCAGTGAGCAAACACAGGTGGTCGATCCCATTATTGAATTAAGTGGATCACGTGACCATGGAAGAAACGCATAAGTAGGAAGTTGCGTGACGTCTAATTTAGCATCATTTCTAGTCTATCCTCTATACTATAAGAATCGCTATTTTTGTTCTATCCTCTATTACTATACGGACCGCTATTTCCTACTCTATTCAGTATACTATCCTCTACACTAGTCACTAAACGGGTTACTTTTCGAGCTAGTAGTATCGAGCAAATACTATTAGGGCGAGTGATATTCGAAGGCGTCTGGCACCAGTATTGTTCAACGGCGTTACTATAGTTGTTTCTGCGATTACAAAGTCTCTACTACAACAAACATTACGAAAGTGACAACGTGTATTCCTTAGCATCACAAAGGTGGCAACGATGTGGTTAGTTCTTTGTGATTCTCGAGTGCCATTCACAACGGTCTAAGAAAGGTGGTCTTTGACACTTACTCTCCCCGAGCCATTAAAAACAAGTGATCTTTATCCATACATAAAACACCAGTTGACGTGCTTTTCTCTCATTAGCCCACTTGTAGAACAAATGCTTTTATTTGCTTAGAGCACTGTGATGTTATGTAGCCAAACAACGCTGTTGAATGTTTAAAGTGCAAAGATATGCATTACGAATAATACAAACTGAAAAATTTAATTTTTTCCTGAAACCCCCACCAACTTCCATCGATGACATATCAATTTATGTTTAGACAATAAAATCTTATATTACAGAGTGAACAGAAAAATGCATTCCATTAAGTCATAAATGAGAAAAAAATGCTTCGTACTTGAAGTTAGATTGTTTTTAACTAGATTGCGCTTTATAGATATTGCTACGTTGTGCCGTTTATTTCTGTTTTGCGATCACACACATGCTAACCTACAAAAATTGTAATATTATTAAGCAGAAAGTATTGTATTTAGAATAAAATCAACGAGTAAATACATTTTATTCGATTAAGCCAAATTGGCATATGTTTAATTCTATCATTTGTCCTTCCTTTGAATGTAGCAGCCACATCTGGTCTGGCGCTCCTGCTATATACTTAGAAATTCTTGATAAAACTGCTATATTATTGGCCCTGACCCACAACGAAGATATAGCTTCCCTGTGCTTTTTTCTATAAATACTTTCATGGTAATTGTTCTATTGAACTTTCCTCTGTAATTGGATATCTTTAAAGTAGTTATTTTTATTTCAAACCACCCGTAGAAAAATTGTACATACGGGGATTTGTTAGGACGTCATAGAAACTTTTGGGGAATTAGGGTAAGTGTACTAAGAATGGTAAATAAGAATCCGTTGTTTTGGTGTAAGGAACTCTGTGGTATGTTTGGGTCAGTAATTGTAGCTAGCTAAGTTTAAGATACTGTAGATTGAAAACCAGCCTTCTCCAATGCCAACTTTTAGCCTTGTGCCACAATTTTGTATTTTCAAAGTAAATATCATTTTCCTCAGTAGTACCTATAATTTATGAATTTAAGCGCAGTACTTGACTGGCGACAAGGTCTCACCAATTTACAGTAGAAATAGCTAAATGCAACCGTAAGTTCTATGTTAACAGTTTCTTCTCTCGCCCTTCGCGCACGTTGAAATCTGTTCCGGGTTCTTACTTCCCAGTCAACTTTGATCTTAAAATGTAAATGCAATGTCAGTCGACATCTATTGTCTTTTTACTCTATTTTTTTTTTTTTTTACTTTCGCTCCTCAATAATGTTTCTGTTCTTTTTTTTTATTTGACACCCAGTAACTCCTTGTATCTTAGTGAATTTATTGTTTTGCTAGGAATGAAATGATTCAAAATATATTAATATATCTGGAGTTTACTTCTAGGATAAATAACATCATTTTAATATAGAGGGTGACTGAAAAGTAAGTCTTCATTTTAAAATATTATAATTGATTCAGTAATTATAATTTTACAAAAAAATGGATATGAGAGGAAAGCATTTAGCATGAGGTTTTATTTAAAATTAGATATGGACACTAGATTTTGTGACCAGTTTCTCGATTTACCCAGGAATTGCGTCAACAGAATTTACCCGGAACGCTTGTGATACTGAAGGCATAAATTCTTGTATTCGCCCACCTAGTTGTTCCAATGTATTGATTTGGTATACTTCTTTAACCAACCCCAAAGAAAAAAGTCAGGATTCCATAATATAGGGATTTTCTTTTCAATCCCCATGTAGATTAAAATATTAATCACAAAAGAAACAGCCTACAATATTATTATAAAGTTGCAAATTTCATTCGAAAGTGATTCAGTCTAAAATGCTATTGCGCTATCGAATTATCGAATACCTTGCTAACATGTACCGTTTTTGCTGAGCGACGACAATTCACTTACAAACAGAAATCAAGACATCTGTTGATTACAATACATACATATATATATATATATATATATATATATATATATATATATATATATATATAAAGTGAACATAAAGTCAACACTTAATAACAGTCTGTTTCATAGATATGCAATCGTCAGGCCACGTGTATATTATTTTTCTCGGCTATTTATATATATATACGGATTAGTGGTGCATTGTGGGTATTCTGTAATAACCGCCATAACAGACCCACAATGCGCCTTTAAGTGTAGAATTCTATGTTCACTTTATATTCACACGCTCTATCTCTGATATTGAGCACTTTATCCCATAAATATAGCACACCTTAAGACTATATTTCTTTATATATATATATATATATATATATATATATATATATATATATATATAAAAAAAAGAAACTGCAAACGTTTTTGGTCATAATGTGGATTTGTTTTAGTATATATATATATATATATATATATATATATATATATATATATATATATATATACATTCTTCATATCTCTGATACTCGTGTTTCCGGTCATGTGATCTTCTTCAGGCAAATAAAAATTAAATTTTTAAAAGGAATAATTTTTGTTATGTTCTCTTAATGTCTCATTGTTCATTTTCTGTATTTATTAGTCAGTCTTGGATTCCTCTTTTTTTTAAATATAGATTTTTTCTCGTTGGAACAACTATAACCCCCCCTCTCTCTCTCTCTCTCTCTCTATATATATATATATATATGTTTGTAGAAAGCCAAATTGAACAGTGGATATTTAGAATTTTGACAAGATTTTTTCTTTTTCTTCAGTCAAATCACAAGCATTTATCATCATCATCAGCATCTTTCAACCTCCCTGCGGTTGACCGGAATTCAATTGACAAACCCTTCCCACACTGCACGGTCCTGCATTGCCGACCTCAGATCCCTAATGACCAACCCTGAGTCCCGAGAAATGGTGTCTAGGAAAAGTCAACATTCGTGGGAAGACACCTCCAGAAGGATGCCATAGAAGTAAGGATGAGGCCAACTACCCGTCAGCTTGGAGGCAGTGGCCGCCAAACTGGACTTCGCTCAAGAGATCCAACTCCAAATTATAAACACGAGGTTCATGAAGCATCCATACCATTTGTGGACGTTCCTACATCCATACGGAACTCGATCACAAATTGATTATATCCTCGGGAGAAACAAGTTGAGGAATAGCTTTTCATAATGCCCTGGCATACTCGATCTTCTCTTCTGTTGGTTCAGATCATAGAGTTGTTTCCATACGTGTCATTCTTAGACTAAGGTCATGTAAACTGCCAGTACCAGACCCTATGAGCAAGTCGATTGGGCCAAGGTACCATCAAACAGAACTTTGAGAAACCTATTTTGCCATAGTTGTTAAGAATCGTTATGAAATGCTCTCTGATGAATCTGATAACATTGAAAAACGATGCAACGATCTCATATCATCTATAGATGAAATCGCGTTCTCAAAACTGCCAAAGAGGAAAATGTTCCTGCGCAACCACACTGGGATCTGGGGATAGCAATCCAGGACCGAACATTCGTCGATCACAGATTGATTAGATCCTCATAAAAAGCTAGTAGAAGAACAGTGTTTGTAATATTCGGGCATACTACCCTTCCCTTCTATCCGTTCTTACAGAGTTCTTTCCCTACATGTCGTTCTTTGATGCGGGCATCCATACCACCAGTACCAGACCCTACGAAAAGAGTCAACTATGCCAAGATATCATCAGACAGAACTTTGAGATACTTCTTTGATATTAAGAATCGTTAGGAAATGCTTCCTGATCAATCTGATGATATTGTAACACAATACAATAACCTTATATCATCTACAGAAGAAATCACGCTCTCAAACCTTCCAAAGAAGAACAAGTTACAGCGCAACCACATAAGTTCAGATGTCCGTGTGAGAAAACCAAGAAAAAAAAAATCTGCAAAGAGTGTAACCAAACATTAACTGACATGTAGTTTAACACGTCAGCCATGTTGTTTTTCACCTTTCCTGACCTCACAAATCTCAGGTAAGAAAGAAAATAGAAGCGTCCGCAAAGAAAAATGTCTCCTTTACTTAAAAGTTGGTAGCAAGACTACTGAAAGGTAAAAATGCTTAACCATTTTCCCAAAGCTTAGAATGAATAAACATGAAAAGAAAAAAAAAAACAACAAATAGAAAATAAGCGATTCTGCATTTTTGGAATGTCTGGACATTCGTTGCTGCCATTTTGAATGGGAACTGCCAGCAAAAAGAGCCGTTTGGATTAAGAGATCTAGTCGGCAAATATAGAAACTGATATTCGATTAAGCGAAAGGTTTTTCTCGGAGAAGTCGGGATATGCAACGAGAGTTGAATCGGTACAATACGCAATGAATACACTTGTATGGGAAAGAGAGAAAAATAGAAAGACAGACGGGAAGAGAGAGAGAGGTAGAGAGGGAGAGTCAATTATATTCAAGATGGCATTGGTATATATGCGAATAATTTATTATATCCCTAACCATCTATTCTTGAAATATTTGTAACATACATATTCTAATATATATATATATATATATATATATATATATATATATATATATATATATATATAATGTATTGGGGAAGTCGATCATTATTTAAACAAATATTATATTAAATATAACACACAATGAAAGTATATTATCTCTGAGCATGAGCCGTTCGAATGTTTGCTCTAATTCAGTGTGAAAATAAAGGCAAAATTGTCCAACATTTGGATATTTTTTATTAAGTGCTTCAAGTCTAATATTTATTTCTATTGTGATTGTCTAGCATCTACTGATATATAGGAAAACTCTTATTACACAACAGTTTATTACTCTTCTTTGTTTCTAATGAAATGTTTCTGTTTCCTAATACTTTGCTTAGATTTTGGAAGGCATATTTGACTATCCCAATTCACATTCTGATTTCAGTGATGCACTTACCTTCATCAGTTCCCAGATATTTAAATTTCCCTGTTTCTTAATACTTTGCTTAGCTTTTGGAAGGCATCTTTCTCTATCCCAATGCACATTCTGATTTCATTGTGGCACTTTCCTTCCTCTGTTAAAACACTTCCCAGATATTTAAATTGTTGTACTTTTCTGATTTCGGTATCGCCAATTTGTAATTTGTATGTTGCGTTGCACCTTTTGCTAACAACCATGCATTCTGTCTTCGTGTGAGTGATGTTTAGTTCTTTCTTCTCATTTTCCTTCACTACCTTCTGTAGGAGTTTTTTTTTTTCAATTTCCGTTCTGTGTCTGCTATCAGCATCGTGTCACCTGCATGCATTATATTGTTAAGATTGTCACTGCCAATAATGAAGCCTTATTGGGGGTTGCTTCTAATTCTCTAGGAATCATCTCAGTGTATATTTTGAATAGGACTGGTGAGAAAAAACATCATTGTTTTACACCCCTTTCTATTTTTGTATATTTACCGAACTCATTTCTCTCCGGATGCAAGTCGTTTACCGCCAGTGTCAGTCTGAATATTTTCATAATGCAATAATTCTTGGAATATTGTTCATGAGAGTCTATATCACTGAATTATATATGCGTGTTGACTTTCTCCGTCTCTATCTCGATTACTACCTTGTCTTATACTTCGACCGAACACCTACGATATGATTTACAAGAAAAAAACAAACTCTTTTACTTATATTTCATCTCTACCCGTTGTTTGATCACTTACACATATGTTTTTGTTAAGCATAAAGCGGCTTTTACGGATGTGTTACAAATCTGGTTTCTGAAGCATCGACTTAAGAAATCCGTGATTTTTAGTGATTAAATTTCTGAACATGTTACGCACCAACTAGGGACGCTTGGATCATGAGATTTGTTAAGTGAATAATGGTAATAGTGCGTGTTAACTTTCCCATATCTTAAACCCGAGGCCCAGGTTCTCAAACGTCAAACAACCAGTTGAGTATCCGTCCAGGGATTATTTTAATTGAAATTGATTTGAAGCTCCAACTGAAAATCTATTGAACGGCATCGAAAATCCGAGCAGGTGTTTCGTTTAAATCCCTGGGTTAGGTTATGGAACAATTCAACTCCACAAGGTCTGGTTCATTCCTTGAAAGGGACGATGCAAGAAGAATTGATTGGTTCAACGTAATCGTACAAAAAACTTAATTGAAGCAGTGTTGATATCCGATAGAAATATAAGTAGATATTAGATATTTTACAAACGGGACAGAACTAACAACTGAAAATTATTATATTCTTTCCAAAAACATAAAAATTAACTCGTAAAGTATTCATGAAATATATATATATATATATATATATATATATATATATATATATATATATATAACGTTTTTTATGAACATTATCAGATTTTTGGTTTGAATTATTAGCTAAAAAAAGCATAAAATATAATAACTTGTTTAATCCATAGCCCAATCATTAGATTCATGGTTTACTAATTAACTAAAAACATGCATACAATATAACACCCTTCATAATCCATAGCCCAAATAAATAGTTTAAATACCTAAAAAAGATAACCCTTTATGAAGTCGTCAAAAAAACAAACGTTACGACAGTTTTTTTTTATGCACAAATCCTTTCATAAAAAATAAAATAAAAAAATAAATAAATATCCATAGACATGCAAAACTAGACGAGGGTTAATACATCTTCCGTTTCAAATTTAGACACCCCACCTTTTCCTGACTTGACATCTATGAAAGTAACTCTATACTGATACTTATTATTAACATACAACACACGCCCTGCCAACTTAAACAATTCGCCCTAGCTGTTAGCATGGAAATTTTGATTTCAATTTTTAAAACACGTAAATTTCAGATATACGTTATTCCAAAAAAAAAAAAAAATTTCGCTTGAAGATGGAACAGAGCTTACTTTAACTCAATTTAATTTAAATAATTATATTGAAGTTTTCGGCTCTTGTTTTGAAACATGAGATTTCTTATGTAGCGTTTTGGAATCATATTTTAAATAAATAATTATATATATATATATATATATATATATATATATATATATATATATAAATTAATTTCAGTGTATCTGTAACGGAACAAAATGAATAAAAAACAAGAGGAAAACTATTCTTAGCCGACGTGTTTTCTCCTATGAGGGTCTTTCCCAAGGCAATAGGATTTATTTTGTTGCACTTGATAAATTACCTCAGAGGCTGAAACGCATCGGCTAAGAATAGTTTTCCCTCTTGTAGTTTTATTCATATATATATATATATATATGTATGCGTGTTTGCGCGTGTATTGTGTATTTAGGCAGCAATCCTTCATTTATACAGGTTTCATTAAAGATGACAGACAAGGTAGTGCGATTAAGATTTTTATTGAATTTCTCTTGTGTTCGAAGCGCTCGGAATTATAGAACATTTCAGACAGTTTCTATCCCCCCTGTGTCCAGAAAAGAAAGCACTTGAGCGTACAAAAGAAAAATTAGGTAAAATTTAAAAACAATCGTAGTACCTTGTCTGTCGTTTTAATGAAATATGAATCTATATATATATATATATATATATATATATATATATATATATATTGTTATGATTCTACCTAATAATAATGGACTATTCCACACCTAATGAATACTGCACCTCAGTGTTCGGTTCACCTCTCTGTCTACGGACGGAGAGAGGAACCTGAAGGAGGCTACGCCGAAGGGCGGAGTCTCCTTCAGGGAGGTTAAATCGGCCCCAAACCCGTTTATACGGGTTCCGAATGGCTATTTTTTGGCCGGGCCTAATGGCTCTGGAAATGCCCACGTTAAAAAGGCCTTTTGAGAAGCACATGACACCCTCGTGGGGGGTGATCTTGTCACTCGCCCAACTTTCTGAGCGAGTGTTCGGTTAAACTCTCTTCCCCTTGGCGAGAGGAACCTGAAGGAGGCTACGCGCCGAAGGGCGAGTCTCCTTCGGGAGGTAAATGGCCCAGAACCCGTTCATACGGGTTCAAATGGAGCCCCTTTTGGCCGAAACCTAATGGCTCGGGAATTCCCCCACGTTAAAAAGGCCTTGTGCCACATGACACCCTCGTGGGGGTGACTGAATATTGTCACTCGCTCAACTTTCAGAGCGAGTGTTCGGTTAAACTCTCTTCCTACAGGCGGGAGGAACCCGAAGGAGGCTACGCCGAAGGGCGGAGTCTCCTTCGGGGAGGCAACGCTCGGCCCAGAACCCGTTTATACGGGTTCAAATGGGCCCTATTTTTTTTGCCCGAGCCTAATGGCTCAGGAATTCCCGTTAAAAAGGCCTTGTGCCACATGACACCCTCGTGGGGGGGTGACTGAATATTGTCACTCGCTCAACTTTCTGAGCGACTCTACGGTTCACCTCTCTGTCTACGGACGGAGAGAAACACGAGGGAGGCTACGCCGAAGGGCGGAGTCTCCTTCGGGGAGGTAAAACCGGCCCTGAACCCGTTTATACGGGTTCAATGGGCATATTTTGGGGCCGAGCCCACGGGCTCGGGAAACCCACAATAAATAACCGACCTTGTGTCACATGTTTCCCCAGTTGCGGGGGAGACTGAATATTGTCAGTCGTTCAACTCTGAACCGACTGTTCGGTTAAACTCTCTTCCTACGGAGGGGAGAAACCCGAAGGAGGCTACGCCGAAGGGCGGAGACTCCTTCGGGGAGGTAAAACCGGCCCTGAACCCGTTTATACGGGCTCAATGGGCTATTTTTTGGCCGAGCCTAATGGCTCGGAAAGCCCACGTTAAAAGGGCCTTGTGCCACATGACACCCTCGTGAATGTTCGGTTCAACTCTCTGTTTACGGACGGAGAGGAACCCGAAGGAGGCTACACCGAAGGATGGATTCTCTTTCGGGGAGGTAAACCGACCCTAAACCCGTTTATAAGGGTTCAATAGGCATATTTTTAGCCGAGCCTTAAAAAGGCCTTGTGTCACATGACGCCCTCTTGGGTGGGGGTGACTGAATATCGTCAGTCGTTCAGGTCTTGAACGGCTGTTCGGTTGAACTATATTTTTGGCCGAGCCCACGGGCTCGGAGATCCCACGTTAAACCGGCCTTGTGCCACATGATGCCCACGTGGTGGGGTGACTAAATATAGTCAGTAGTTCAAGTCGATTCAGTAGTTCAAGTCGAGTCAAGAGTCGAGCCAGAGGCAGTCCGAAACAGAGTCGCGTTCAGACAATTACTACAAGACATTGGAATAGTGATACTGGTCGAGACTACATTGTTCTCTCTACTAAACCTGATTGTTCATACTAACACTTCTACTTCTCTGTATATATTCCTGTTTGTAATATATCTGTGTTATTCCATACCTGTGTTCGAGTTCATCTTTATTGGTTCTACCTTGGACTATCACCGTGGAACAAGGAACCGAACCATAACATATATAATGTTCGAATCTAAACATAGTAAATTTGTCAGGAAGACGGCTTCTTGATATTATCGTTCTGGAGAAGACGATCCTAGCGTGCGGCAGCTATGGAAGCTGCTCGAAAACCATACAACGCCTTGCGTGTGAAATTGGGTAGACGGTACTTATGGGTAGCCGTCGATGGTTGGGCAAGAAAGAAATCACAAGTGGTCAGCATCAATGTTTTGAGTGTGCCGGCCATATTCACAGTGCTGATCGCGCTAGATAACGCTTTCACCTTGTAACTAAATTCCACTGAGAATAGTTGCAGTATAAACTACAGGTGTTCCAGCAGGGATTGGCTAGCCGCCTTAACAGACCATACAACTGACCAGCCTTTTTAGTGACGTGCGGTGAACGTTAATAATTAAATATAAATCAAGATTTCACTGTTAAAATAAAATTGCATTTAATTACAACCGCAAATAAATATTTAACAAGGAGTAAAATTCAACCAAAGATAACTAACCATTTTAGTGAATACATGTTTAGTATCGCGGCTCGGCTTAACATCCGGTAAATCTTAAATCAAAGCCCAAATCATCAACACACAATACTTCACACTAATTCGACTGGATAGTTACACTCATTGGTCACTTAATAATCACCGCAGTCAGTAGACTGACACCGCTATTTTCACACCTGGCGAAAAACAGACTGTCTCGCTCGAACCTCGGTGTCAGTAGTTACTCAGTTTCTTCCTATATGATACATTCATATATATATATATATATATATATATATATATATCATAAAAACCATATAAAAATATATATATCAGAAGAAATTTCTCGAAAAAAAATCTTCTATCCAATTAGCATTATATATATAAATATATTATATATATATATCTTGCGTTTCATATATTCAGAAACTATATTGATTCTAACCTCAGTTGATTTATCAACTGTCAGGGTCGATTTTCTTTTCTTTGTTTTCTGCATTCTTTTCAGGATTCTTGTTCCAGACACGATGAATTATTATGTAATATTATTCAAATCTCAAAACAAAATTCCCATCACGTATATAGATTTATATTTTGGCAGCAACCATTCTTTGAAATATATTTCTTTAAATACTAGACAAGGAAGATTTAATTAATTTTAACTTATTTTTCCCAGCATCCGTACTTTTTTTTTTTGTTTGTACGGAACGGTGGAGTAAGGGATAGCGGTTCGGTTTGAGGAATCGGAGAGCCGAGTTTGAATTCCAGTGAAATCTATTACATTCACTTACGTGTTAATATCCTTGGTAAAGGTATGAATCCTCTTTTCCCCTCAGCTATGGGTAAATAACAGGACAGACCGGTTTCCAAACCTTGGATGTAACCATAGAAATAAATGAAAGCTACTGCGGGAAAAAAAATCTGTCTCGTCAGTCATGTATCGAAAGATCGCCTACGCGTGTATCAGGCACGGCACAAAACTTGACTGAAGGGAGTAACAACTCCTATAATTTTCATTGTCCCAAGCGCTTTCAGACACTTATGTTAGCTATTTTCAAGGGATTTTGTTTTTTGGTGCTGTTAGTTTTTTTCTCATCCTTTGACTTTTTATTTGTATTTCATTTTTGTTTTGTTTTTGTAACGTTTATTCCGAGCCAATGACTGCTGGCCGCCATTGGAAATCGCGTAAGCCTCATTGTATTTAAAAAGAAAAAAAAAAGAAAGTTTAACACTCCATTGCCATTGTTAAATAAAGTTAGGTTGATAGTAGGAGCGAGATGTTTCCCCTAATGTGATTTATATAGAATTCTAGTATTTTCGACCATAATTTTGTTAATGTTTCTTGTAATTTGTTTTAATTTTATAGCACATTCATCTGATAAGTAATACGTGAGGCGTCTACTGAAGGAGGTGGTAGTAGGCCTAATATAGATAATTGACTTTTGACAAGAAACTCAGTATTTTACTGGGTAATGAAAGTAATAGACTATATTGGTCATCGCTAGTTTAGATATGATGTCGTTATTTTGGTTAGTGACAGCAAAGTTAGCAGTCTTCCATTTTCTGTAATAGAATGTACGTATTCATGTTTTTTTTTTCGAGAATTACGCCAGAAATTTGGTGTTTAATGATTCTTCGAGTAGCGACATCTTCCTGCTTTTTATTATTGTGCATCTGGTTGCAGAAAAATATGTTCATGGTTTTTTTGTGTAGTTTTTTTTAATTTTTTTATTTATTTACTACTGGGATATCGTCAGTATAATAATAATAATAATAATAATAGAATAACTAAAGAAAAAATTGTATCTTACTCGTCTGTTGTATTTAATGAGACATGTCTGTGTGTATGTGTGTGTGTAAAATTTTAAATAAGACTAACAATATATGTATAAAAAGAAAATATGAATAAATGCAAAAGGAAAACATAGCCGACGCGTTTCGCTACCTAATCAAGGTAGATGTACTGATTTTATTCTGAAACATGTACTTATAAACAGAAGTAAAAATGCTAGTTTATCAAAATGTTTTTAATTTAAGAATCGCTCATCAATACTCATCGGGCTAACTGAGCAGTCTAGGTAAAATATGGACGCTGCTAATTTACCTAATTTAATGTCTAATATACAAATATGTGTAAATTCTTTTCCATGTTTTCTAGCCAACTTTCATCTACAAAAATTTAGATGCAATGTCAATCTACTATCCTGCCGATTACTCTTTTCTCTTCCCGCTTATTATTAAAGTTTCTGTTCCTAATTCTTGTACACACTGTTACCCTTTGTTTCTTAGTGGCTTTACCCCTTTGCTTGGGGGTGATACCGATTAAAAATGGATGATGTTGATTCTTTCCCTTATAATGTAATTATTTACATTATTTTAGTTTGGAATTAAATTATGTATTTATATATTTTAAATAAAAGATTGTAAATCTAATCGTTTTCGTGTATTTCTTAAAGATTTTGATGTCCATGTACATTGGCTTGTGAAAGGAGGAATTCTTTCATACAAAACATTTTATCAAATGCTTTAGTTCTACATAGAAATAAATTCAACCACAACTTCAATTTAAAGAATGCCAAATTTGTTAAAAGAGAAACTTACTTAGTTGGATAATTCTCGATTGTGATGCTAACGAATTTTATAAAAATATAAATCTGCGTTTTTTTTTCAAATATCTCTGTTCCCGAAAGAATTCTTTAATGCCAGAGGGACGTTGAGGTACTATAATTACTGCAACCGTAACGTCAATATTGTGCCTGGTTCAAGATAGACTGACGGTTCACAATTCTCTCCAGGATGGTTTGAAGTCAGACATTTCCTTCTACTGGATTTCTTCCCAACCACATCTATAGAACCAAGTATATCCTGCTATTTACCCATAGCTGGGAGAGAAAAGACGAACAGATCTTTTTCAAAGGGTATTTGCGCATAAGAAAATGTAAAGAACTGCACTTGAATTCGAACTCGGTGTTCACGTTCGATATCACTATTCGTTACACCTCCGCGCATCCACGATTGTGTTTCAGTAATAGTCATCAAAATTTAATATAGATTTAATATAGATATAAAAACCGGAAATGTTTTAAACGTTATATTTTGCCTGTGTCTATATACTGTAAAAGAAAGCTTAATTCTGAGACATCGGCGTCCATTTTTAGATCGAATGACACAAACGAAAGGGTCTTAAAAGGTCAACTAATAAATACTTGGAATTATTGAAGTTCTTTACATCATTAACGAAACATTTCGATTTTGCTTTAATCATTCTGTTTTCTAAATTCTGAGTCGTTGGAAAGAGATGAAAGGTGAAATGACTGTTTGCCAACATTTACGACTTGTGTTTAACGAGATTGGCAAGGTCAGCGACTCTGTCTTTGCTAAGAACGCAGTAATTCTTTGTTAAAAATCAGAAACAAATAGAATGATATTTCTCCAAGAATATGAATGTAAATTAGATTTTCTTTAGAGATTTCTGTAACCGGTGATGTTAGACTTGTAATTACTACGCCAAAATCTTCTTTCACACATATGTTGTGGAGGATTGTATTTGTACTAAATCGGTCCTAAAATAGGTTCGACGTACAAAACGTTAGGAACTTGATATAATAGGTATTACGCAGAGTAATCTTGTTGTGGTCGCTGACTACTTTCGTATTCGACTGTCGACTACAGTCGTCCGACATCGACGCTATTTAGTAACTGCCCCACGCAGTCACATGTGGCACAAGGCCGAATTTAATGTGGGGTTCCCGAGCCCGTAGGCTCGGCCAAAAAATCCCAGTAGACCCCGCGTAAACGGGATCGGGTCTGTCTACCTCCCCGGACGAAACTCTGCCCTTCGGCATAGCCTCGTCCGGGTTCCTCTCTGCCCGAGGGCACACAGTTCGACTGTCGTTCGACATCGACTAGTATTTAGTCACCCCCCCCACGAGGGTATCATGTGGCACAGGGCCGGTTTAACGTGGGATCTCCGAGCCCGTGGGCTCGGCACAAAAATATGCACATTGAACCCGTATAAACGGGCTCAGGGCCGGTTTACCTCCCCGAACGAGACTCCGCCCCTTGGCGTAGCCTCGTTCGGGTTCCTCCCCGCCCGAAGGCAGAGAGTTCAACCGTTCAGCCGGTCGTCCGACATCGACTGACCCTCGGTTCTCTTACCACTCCTACTTATATTAGGTGGGAGAGTCTATTAACTATAGAATAGGTGTGTTTCACCATAACGACTTACTACTCAAATAGAAATATTCTCCGGCAAACTTGGATAAAAGAGTAAAAAAAAAAACGGTTTTTCCCTTGACACCGCTATTATTTTAACTACTTTCACTCCTCTGAAATGTTTATTGTTTTACAAATCGATGATTAGAATTGTAATAAAACCTAAATCCAACGTTAGGGTATGTTTACTTTTTTTTTTTTTACTATAGTTCAGTAGTAAATTTCATTCTCTCTCAAATATCTATTTTTACTAACAACAATAGTAAAAATGCTCTCATATATATACAATGATAATTTTATATCTGTCTATATTCCTGAGATGAGGTATTAAAATTATTTACACCATTTACATCGTTCGGAGTGTTGTCCTCATCTTTATTGTCATCTTCCCGACGTTTCGGCTGCTGTACGCTCCGACTTTCTTCAGGATCTGTCTATATATCTGAGATGAACTATTGTAATTATTTACACTATTTACATTGTTCGGACTATTGTCTTCATCTTTGTTGCCATATTCACGGCGTTTCGGCCGTTGTACGCTAAGGCTTCCTTTGGTACCTATCTATATATCTGAGATGAGGTATTTTAAATATTTACACTATTTATATTGTTCGGACTGTTGTCTTCACCTTCATTGCTATATTCATGATGTTTCGAACGATGTAAGCTCCGGCTTCTTCGGGATCTCTCCATATTTCTGAGATGAGGTATTGTAATTATTTACACTATGCGGTTGGTTGACCTCAGCTGAACTGTAAATTGATGAGATCTCAACGCGAGTCTAGTACTGCGCTTAACTTTATCAAGTCTAGATACCGTAGCGAAGAGCTCATCTGAATAATTAGCATGAAAATATTTATAAAACTAAATAACAAATTTAGAAGAAGAGATAAGGAAATTGAAAATAGATGAACCTCGTTAGAGATAGTTCTGCACAACACAACAAATTACTAAAAACTAAAGCATAAACATGAAAACCGCAATCACGTTCATCACAAAAGCAACAGACGCATTTGCATCTCTAATCAGCCGGCTCTTTCAGTTTAAGGTTCCAAATTGTCCTAAGTTGTAATGACCTAGTGGATCCAACCGTTCATTTGTGAATTTGGTGATATACTGATTGTGAGTTCAATCCCTGGTTCGGGTAGTTAGACTCAGTTAAACGAAGGAGCAATAACTGAGAAATGCTAAATAAAATATAAGAACTAAACAAATATCTTTAAGCATAAACAAGAACAGTCTACTCGAATCAATTGAATAAAGAATTCATTTTAGAATTCCGTGTAAGTTACCCAGATTGATATAGAGACGAGGAAAACTGGAGGAATCACCGGTCGAAACTTTGTGACAACAATTAGAAAGATGAGGACAATAGTCAGAATATACAAGAATATACTCCTTATTTTATGTATGGATGCCCAGCCAGGAGTCCTAATTTAACACCCTCTAACTTTTTTCTTCGGGGTTATTTATAGGATCAAGTGTACAATCCCAAACCATGAATTTGGAAGAATTTGAAGGGTGAATACAAGAAGTTATGTCTTTCATACAACAAGAGTTCGTGGTAAAATCAATTGAAGCGATTCCTCGGCGGACCGAGAGGCTAGTAGGAAAATCCGATGTTCATATCGAATTTTAAATAAAACCTCATGCTAAATGCTTTCCTCTCCTTGTGGAATCAGGTTGAAATCATAGTCAAAGAATATCATTGGAAATTTCGTAAACTTCAGAAATCAGCACATATTCTACGCCACAAAAATATCCTGAGCCGACCAAGCATAGAAATGAATACAATATGAGAATCAGTAATAAGGAGATCCAGAGAAAAGCAATAAAAAAAAAATGACAAAAAACATGCAATGATAACAGCAAAAATTGCAATATGAGCAATGGTAAAAAACGTTTGCTGGAGTCATTAGATTTATAATATCGAGAAATTTATACGCAGATATCCTCAAGGACACATGGCACAGTGGATAAAGGTGTTAGTTAGATCCAGTGACAGGGCCCAAAGAGTGTGAGTTCAATACCTGGTTCATTTTAGAATTCCGTGTAGGTTACCCAGATTGATATACAGACGAGAAAAACTGGAGGGGAATTGACAGAATATAACTAATAACATATGGTACGTGAAACTAGAACAATCTACCCAAGCGAGCAAAATAAAGGGTTCAGTTCGACATTCCAACCACCTGAAGAAGGCCAGAGCGTACAACGACCGAAACATTGTGGCAGCAAAGATAAGGATGATAGTCCGAATAATGTAAATGGAGTAATCTCATAGACATTTCTTGAAAAACTTATAGTTAATAAGTAAATTATGAGTAAGGTGGGTAATTTTTTGCTGCACGATGTCCTCTCAGATGTAGATGTCTCTTTGATAAACACAAACATGGGTCTACTGAAGCCTTCTGAGAATAACATGGCCATTGAATGTGAGCAACGAGCAAGGTTTAACCAAAATGCAAGCAAGAATGCCGGTTATTTAGGATCATAAGGGGTCAGTTGTCATTTCGGGTCCCCACTTAAAGAGAAACATGGTATACTAAAATTTGACAGAGGGGAATTTGGCGGGGGGGATTTATTTTGTTTTTATTTTAGGAGAGTTACTTTTCTATCACCCTGTATATTGGGTACATAATGATAACTGCTCATCCCATGAATTCAGACATAAATACTGAATATATATATTACATTTTCCCCTTTCAACCTACGTAGATTTGAATCCAAATAGTCCATTTAGACAGGCTACTCTCCAAGGTAGATCAAAGCGTTAAGGGACAATTGCATAATTAAAATGTTCTTGACAAAGATTTTAGATGCAATAATTAATTTAGATAAATAATGCATGTGGATTCTTCTTAATCATTCAAGCTGTTAATGTCACTTGCATAAATTATTCCTATTTTTCCCCAAGGCCATTATTGCAAAATGAACACGGATGACTGCAAAATGGAGTTTATGATCACATTTTCCCTGCTACTAAACGCGGGTCAAAATTCATTGAAAATTTATAGAAATAAATAAGGTTTTATCGCTTGCTTCTTATTTAGGATTGTGTTTCCGGTTCCTTCTAAAACTTATTGCTTTCACTTCCGGTGGAATGTTCCGTCTTTGTGTCATTATCTGCTTGCTTGTGGCGATGTCACTTACTCTGTAACCCTCTATCTCAAGTGGCTCTTGGGCTTTGTCCAGAATGAATGGAAAAACCAATTTTCCGTTTCAAATTTTACTTATTCCGTTTCAGGTTTTAGGGAATTCAGTTTTTTTTATTCCGTTGTCAGTATGAAATGCTGGTTTTGCTTCATTACAATACTTAGTGGGAAGGTGTAACAATATATGAATGTTATTAAAACAAGAAAATAAAAATAGTAAAATTTTTGAAAAATGTCTTATTCGGAAAATTTGGCTTTCTGGAATGACAAAACTGAACAACCCCCCCCGTTACCATTTCTGATTGGAAATAGAATGAATAAAACAAAAAATCATTTTTGTTTTACCCAACCTTTTTGTTAAATCAAGGAAAACTTTTGTTAAATCAAGGAAACTTCGTAAAATTAAAAGTTCCTAAATATTGTAAAGTCTTCGAGAGAGAGAGAGAGAGAGAGAGAGAGAGAGAGAATGAAAAAGAGAGAGAGAGAATGAAAGAGAAAGAGAGAGTAGGTAAGGAGAATGTATTAAAACATGATCAACTTTATCCTTTGATATCTGTTGGATGTGTGATTTAAGAAAGGCAAACATAATAGCCGTTGACAAATCTTTTTTCTATGTGCCGTGTCCTTTCAGGACGTAAGCGATCATGGCTCTCCACCTCCCTCTATCCCTTGCAGCTTTCAACAAGTTTCTCTACCACCTCCCCAAGCCCATGTTCTGTCATCCACTTGCTTAAGGCCGCTTGGTATATCATGTATTGCTTTCCCCTGACTCATTTTCCCTCTATTCGACTTGTGAGTATCAAATTCTTCAGGCACTCCTTCCACGTTATATGTCCCAGGAACTTCAGCTGCCTCTTCTTGATGTTAAGTATAAGCCTCCTCCTTGTTTGCAACCTCTCTAAGACCTCATCGTTTCTCACACGCTCGGTCCATGATATCCTTAGCATCCTTCTGTACAACCACATCTCCGTTGCCTAGAGTCTCTTCTTCATCTTTGGGGTTTTCGTCCAAAATTTGCTGCCGTAAAAAAGGACAGATGTTACATAACAGCTCAGTATTCTTTTCTTTCTTTCCAAAGAAATTCTCCTGTCTTGAAATACTCTGCCCAGCTTTTGGAATGCATCCCTGGACATCGCAATACATTTACAGTTCTTAGTGTCACATTTACCGTCCTCTGTCAGAACGATTCGCAGATATTTAAACTCCCGCGTGTGCTTGATTCTAAAGTTCCCGCTCTGCAAATCGCTTTTCGGGCTTTTCCTTTTACTAATGACAATGCATTCTGTTTTCTTGTAGTTTATGCTTAGTCCCTTCTTCATACTCTCCGTTGGTACTAACTGTAGGAGATTTTGTAGATTCTTTTCCGTGTCTGCCGTTAATAATGTGTCGTCTAATTGTTAGAAATAAGAAAAATTCCATTTCTATGTCACGATTTCCGTTCCAAGTAGGACATTCCGCTTTTCTGCCAGTTTTTCCGCTTTCACAAAAACTAAGACTACAGGTGAACATCATTGTAAAAAAAAAAATGCATAAAAGCCAAAAATTAGAACATTTCCGCTTTATCTGGTTTTAATAGAACATAATGCAACCTTTGGTATTTTTTTGTTAGAGTATGCAAATGCGATCAATAAACTAACAAAGAATTGCTGGCATATTCGAGAAGAATATTAGAATAATCTAGAATATTTAATGTCAGCAAACAGCCTGTAGGCAGGTAGAAAATAAATTCAGTAAATATACAAAAACAGAAATGGCTGTGAGACAAGGATGGGTCTTTTCACTGAACTTATTCAACGTATAATGTAAGGTGATTCCGAGACTTAAAATTCCGACCAAAATCCCTGATTGGTGGCCACGATCTTAGCAACGTAAGATATGCAGATGACATAGTGTTGATAGCAAAACAGAAAAGAAATTGTATGAAATCCTACGGAAGATAAGGATGGAAAGCGAGAAGAAAGGACTAAACCTCAATAGCAAAACAATGCGTGGTTCCTGAGATGATGTATTTTGATTAATTGTATTATTTACATTATTCAAACTGTTATCCTCATCTTCATTGCTATATTCGCAACATTTCGGCTTCTATATCTCTGAGATGAGGTATTATGATTTCTTACATTATTTACATTATTCGGACTGTTATCCTCATCTTCATTGTCATATTCACAAAGTTTCGACCTCTATATCTCTGAGATGAGGTATCATAATTATCTCCATTATTTAAATTATTAGGACTGTTAAACTCATCTTCATTGCCATATTCACAAAGCTTCGACCGCTATATCTCTTATGATTACTTGCATTATTTACATTATTCGGACTGTTAACTTCATCTTCATTGCCATATTCACAACATTTATTCATGTGATTGGAATTTCAAATGGAACCCTTTATTTACGAAATAAACGGTTCGATTCGAAATTTCAATCCCCTGGCGAAGACCGGAGCGTACAACGGCCAAAACGTAATGAATATGGCAAGGAAGATGAGGATAACATTTCGAATCATCTAAATAAAACAAGTAAAGAATGCGTTTGTAATAAAAAGGAACAGCCCAAGATGAATATAACAAATTAGGCATATTAACATGAAATAAGTACAAAAATTTAAATATTTGTTAAGTATTTTAATAGAGGATGCGTAATGCGACACTGAAATCCATAGGCGCATTGGGATAGCGAAAGATGGCTTCTAAAATCTAAGCAAGGTATTAAGAAACTGGAAAATTTCGTTAGAAACAAATGATATAGTACTGAACAGTGTCAGCCCTGCATATAATATGTCGCTGATGCTGAAGTGATAGAAATGTGGTTTTACAGAAGGATGGTGAGAATTCTACGCAGATAATGGAAACGAAAAGGGCCCTTATACTTAACTTCATAAATAGACACTTGAAATGAAATAAGAAATAAGATAAGGAAATAAGAGGAATTGGAAAACTTTCTACTCACAGGACAGAGTGAAAAAGTAGGGATAATGGCAAACAGTACATAATCTACCTAGCGAGCTTTTGTAAATGGATAACGGAACAGGATTTAAGAGAGATATTAGGTTGGTGCAAAAATAATGTCGTTTTTTGACGTCAAGTTGAACGTCAAAAAACAACATTATTTTTACACCAACCTAATATTACAAGGACAAAATTTACTAAGAGCTACATAGGACAAAGAAATTGTGGAGAGCCATGATTGCCAAAATCCTGAATGGATACGGCTCAAACTAGAAGAAGCGTAAAAAATATATTGACAAAATAATTTTACCAGGAGTGAGCGAAATGTGGAGAATTTTGGGATGGAAACATTACTTTATAATCACTTATATACAATTTCAATGTATCTTTCGATACATGACTGACGAAGGAGATTTTTTTTTCATGCAGTAGACCAGTGCCATCACAAGTCTCTCCTGCTACTTAACCATAGCTAAGTGAGGG
>CAHIKZ030000545.1:420000-440000 GCA_903632075.3 Acanthosepion pharaonis | reverse complement strand
TATTCATGGAAGATTGAAGTTTAAATACTGTAAATTCGACCTTGCTAACCTCTGTGGCCAAATCGGTTAAAGGCACGTCAAGCTAAATGACGGTTTCGTATAGGATACAGGTTCGAATCCTGCCTGAAGACGAATATTTTCTGTGAAAATTTCTCGGACATTCAGGCCGGTAAATGTTGTTTAATACTGTTTATTATAAACAGAGCATTTACTTAAATATTTGTATCTATAAAAAGAATGTATGAACATAAAAATGTCTTTAAAATAATTGTCGGACATTATATATATATATATATGAGATAACGATAAATATTCTTATATGTTAAGAACAATACTGATGAAAAACGTATTACAAAGTGAAAAAGACTTGTAATACGCTTTATCCTTTAGAGCCCTGTCGGATTCCACTTTAGATAATTTCTTTCTCTCTCTAGAATCTACCTTACATATCTACAATTGGTCTATACTTAAAATATTGCTGATAAATATGGTCCGGTGGGCTGGCTATTTACCTTGAGCGCCTTGATAAAATCCAAAGAAGAATCAGCAATAATATTGGTCATGATCTAGCACCTCGGCTTCAGTAACTTTCCACCAGCTTTAGGTTGTCTCTCACCTTTTTTCTATAAATCATTTCACGGAAATTTTGCACTGTAAGTTTTTCGCTATGGTACCTATTTTTTTAAAATTTAAGTACACTACTAAACAGGCAATGGGATCTCATCAATTTACAGTTGGCTACCTAGATGTAGCCTTAATTTCTATGTTAGCAGTTTCTTTTCTCTAACTTCTTGCCTGCGGAATGTTCTTCAAGCGCCATGTTTTCAAGCAAACTTTAATGTGTAAAAATGTAAATGCAATGTCAATCGCTATCTACAGTCATCCTGATTACTCTTTTCTCTTCCTTCTCATTATTAATGTTTCTGTTACTAATTCTTTTACTTCCACACCCTGTAACCTCCTTGTGTCATAGTGGCTTTATTGCCTTGCATGGAGTGAAAACTAGTTAAGAAATGATTAGATGGTTTAAACTTTTTCGAGTTCGAGAAGACGATAAAATTTCTTACTTGTTTGGATCATTAATGGACATATATTTGTGCCATATATATATATATATATATATATATATATATATATATATATATATATATATATATATATATAATTCCATCATAATCATTTTTCGTCCTAACATTTTAATCTTTTCATCTGATTGATAACGTTATATATCAGAGGCTTTTTCGTTGTTATCCATTATTTAAATATGAGTTCCCTTTGAACACGCCACAGATTACACGATAAGACCCATATAATTACAACGCACATCTCTGTGCTTCCTCCATTATCGCTATTAACATCTGCTTCTATACTGGCCAACATATTGGGTACCATCTATGAAAAAAAGAGGAACATGACGCAATTTACTCCACCAGAAATTTGGAAAAGGCATGATATACCGCTTGCATTCACGCCGGAAGCTCTAATACGAACACTTCCTTGTGTTTGGGTGTCCATCTGAGGACAGTGCAGAGGATTCGGAAAGATTTGGATGAGTCTAATGTTGATTACGAAGGTGTTTGGAGTGATCACTAGTGATGGCGACGTTATGGCACCATTCAGCTTCCCAGACTGACTCAGACTCAATATAAAGGCCTACATCAAATGCCTTGAGCAGGTATACTTGCCCTGTGTCAAGAAGGTGGCTGCTGGAAACCCTATGTCTGGCAACAGAACTTTGTATTATGCCACACAAGCAGGGGAAATCAGTCGTGAATGTCAGAGAATTTCTGTGAACATATCTCCTCTTACATGTGGTCACCTAACTACCCAAACTGCAGCCATCTTGATTATTATCTGTGGCGTGCAGTTCGGCAGAAGATCTAGAAAACTCGTAGTAACACTAAAGATGAACTGAAGACAAGGGTTATGGCAGAATTCACTAAATTAAAGAAGGGGCTGGTCCAGAGATTTTTCTGGTGATACCGAAATCATCTGGAGGACGTGGTTGAAGCCAATGGCGATTTTATTAAATACATTTACACTTTCGTGTTTCAATATATTTTGTCTAATTTTGGTAAATATACCTATTGGGTTGGTGCAAAAATAATGACGTAATAATGTCGTTTTTTGACGTTAAAATTACGTCAAAAAACGCCATTATTACGTCATTATTTTTGCACCAACCTAATATTAAAACGAGATGTTAGTATTATCTTCATTTTGGCGTAATTTAGACGAAAATTTATTCAAAATACACAAAATACTCTCCGTCTTCTAATACAAGTAACTATTCAGAAACTTAATATCTGTTATTGTATAAAATAAACAACAGGCTCTAAATAAAATATCATTCACTACAGGAGACGGTATCTTGAAATGTGAGTAAAATAATTAATATACAGGAAATAAAGAATTTCTTGAAAATGTATGCCTTCCGGTGGGATAATTGTCGTTGTTAGTCGAAATTATTGTGTTTAATTTTCATTTTAGCCTATATTAAATTTGATTCATGCACCCACGTTGAAGTGTAGCGATTCTTTTTTATATTTTTGTAGCAATAATAATAAATATACAGTCTGGGGAATTCAGTATCGAAGTATGACTTCCTTCTGAGTCTACGACTCCTACAAAGCGGTTACCTCACTCTCTCACTTTATCACTTCCGGTTATTCACAGGCAGCAGTACAAATACACACTGGGCGAGTCCACTTGTATAAAAAGGGTTGGACCCCTTAACACTTCTTAACCTTTTATTTGAAACAGTGTGGAATGTGAACATCTTGATTATGCCATTAGTTTTTCTTCGAGTTAAATGTGATATCCATTTAAGTTGTTGCTGCTTTTGGTATTCCTCAAGCGACTTAGTTTCTGTTATCCATATTTTTTAAAACTGCCATGACAATTACCTACTAAGGTACATTTTTTTTTAATTGAAAAAATAAATAATGAATTAGGCAGACTTTCTTGTTTGAATTTTGTACAATTTTTAAAAAATAATGTAAAGAATTTTTTACATATTTTAAAATTTTTAATTAAATTCTTAATTTTCTCTGCACTCATGGCACATATGTCGTTTCTTAAATTTAATATGAATTTAAAATTTATTTAAAATAAATTTAAAATGACCTGTGAATACAAAAACTACAAAACTCAAAATGAAAATGAGCACTATTTTTTTCAACAGAATTATTTTAATTTTATAATTATATAAACGACGGTCTAGGTTTTATGTAAAAAAAAGGGATATTTTGAAAAACTGACTAGACAATTACGTACTAAAATAGAAGTTTTTACACGTAATGACTACTTTTTTTTTATTGTTAGTTATCACTGAGAAATGAATTAGTTATTTATATTCTTTTATACTGGGTAACATACTCTGTCTTCTTATGATGAATTCTTGACAGAAATTCTGAATTATTCAGGCTCCGGTAATCTAGGATAGTGTCTTTGAATGCAACCCAATGAATCATTAGTTGTAATAGCAATATTAGCCGTTTCCATCTCAGGAAATATTTGATATTCAATGACAGAACAGTCAGTTAATGCTTTTAGCTGAAATTTATAAAATATTTTCTCTTAAAACACTTTTTTTAGGAAAATAAGTTCCTCAAGCTCAGTAGATCTTATTGTTCTTTCCAATATTAATGGGAGTTCCCTTGCTTTTTATTTGGAGTTCTGTGGAATTTCAACCTCTTATATGATTATAATATTATTATCTTTTTGCGGTAATTATTATCTTTTTGCGGTAAATGTGCTAAGCATCTTAGTTTTTGCTGCTCTTGAAAATCTTTAAATGCTGCCGTTTATCTTCCCTAACAGAGTTCTTTGTGATCCTGTAGCGCCAGACAGCAACTGTCGTCTTCAACAAGACCCATCGGTTTCATTTATTGCAAGCCTTTTTTTTAAACCATTCATTTGAAAGAATTTCGCTAATGGTATGTTAGTGAAATCTTTGTGTATGTGTGTGTGTGTGTGTGTGTGTGTGTGTGTGTGTGTGTGTGTGTGTGTACGTTTATATATTGGATCGGATTTCCTACATTTTTCAACCGATTTCAACAAAACTTCACAAGACTACATAAAATTACCTTGCGGTCGTTCTAACAAGGCCAAATATTGGAAAAAAACAATTGTTTTTGCACGAAATCAATTTGAAAACACGATAAAACACGATTCTGTCGCCAGAATGAAAGGGGGACAAATCATATAGAGTTATACTTATTATAAAACCCAGGTTGTTTGTGTGTGTGTGTGTGTTCGTTTATATATGGGATCGGATTTCCTACATTTTTCAACCTATTTCAACAAAACTTTTTTTTTTGGCAGGTTGTGTTTCTTATTGTTTTGCACAGCTTTTTCTTTATTTTTACATTCAGAATGCTTTAAAAATTCCATTTACAAGACAACTGTTTATAATAAAATTCTATTCAATCGGTAGATCCATAACGATTGAAAACAATGTTTTTGTTTTAGTTTGGGTTTGACCAATTCGTAACCTCCCACCAAAAAAAAAAAAAAAATTAAGACATGCGTGTGCGTCTACCCTAAACAATAATCTTTGTCAATTTTATTTTTCAGTCTTTATGATGGTCGATACTTGATCTATCTCTTACTGTTGCATCCCCGGACAACGCCGGGCTCTACTGCTAGTCGTTAATAAATTAAACTTCTTGTTGAAGCATGCATTCAAAGTCCGGATTTTCTTTTCGACATTTCAGTATTATTTCTCGTTTGATTGCAATGGAGCTTGATTGTGTTAAGGTGACAACGCTAGGAGTTGGCGAACCCGAAAAAACAAAAAACAAAAAACAAAAAAAAACAGTATTGGCAAATAAATTTGGGGAGTGGTAAATCCGTTCTTTAAGAAAGGAGTGTTTTTCATGATTAGTAGAATCATTTAAGTGCAAATATTGAATCCGATGCCGAAATTTCTCTCTACTCATATTATCTGCCTATTTCAGTGGGGATATATGTGTTTGATTCTTTGTAAAATATTCAAGAAGTCAATGATAATGACTCTCCATTATTTCCTACGCTTTCTATCTCTACCCAACCTATATATCCCTCCTAGTCGCTGTTGAGTTCTGTAACTCACTATTTCCTTCTGCCATATTGATTTCAGTATGTCCCATGAGGGTCAAATACTCCGAGCCTACTTTCCTCATTATGTGCAACATTCTCATTCGAATTATCCTTTTGTAGTTCATTTTTCTTAAAGATTCCTTGTTTCTCCCACGCTCCACTCATAGTATTCTCATCATCCTTCTGTAGAACCACATCTGTTGCATCATGTCTCGCCTTCCTTTGCGAGGAAATTGGTCATCATCCACATTTTTTTAATCATTTCATCCCAATCAAGGCAACAAAGCCACCAAGACACCGGGGGGGTTTCATTTTTATATCGAAGATCTTAAAAAGACATTTTTATTTTTTTTTAAAAATGGACGATTTAATTAAACACATGTATATACATTTATTAGAAATATCTACATATAAAAGTGGTGTATATTTACTATGGAAACATCTTACTTATTATAAAACGCAGATTGTGTGCGTGTCTGTACGTTTATATATTGGATCGGATTTCCTACATTTTTCAACCGATTTCAACCAAACTTCACAGAACTACGTAAAATTACCTTGCGGTCGTTCTAACAGCGACAAAAATTAGAAAAAAAACACAATTGTTTTTGCACGAAATCAATTTGAAAAAACGATTAAGCGGCATCACGAGAATGAAAGGGGGACAACTCATATCGAGTTATACTTATTATAAAACCCAGGTTGTTTGTGTGTGTGTGTGTTCGTTTATATATGGGATCGGATTCCAACATTTTTCAACCGATTTCGACAAAACTTCACTTTTTTTTTTTGGCTGGTAGTGTTTCTTATTGTCTTGCACACTTTTTTTTTTTTTTACATTCAGAATGCTTTAAAAATTCCATTTACAAGACAATTGTTTATAATAAAATTCTATTCAATCGGTAGACTCATAACCATTGAAATCAATGTTTTTGTTTGAGTTTGGGTTTGACCAATTCGTAAAAAACAAAAAACAAAAAAAAAAACTAATTAAGACATGCGTGTTCATCAACCTTAAATAATAATCTTTGTCAATTTTATTTTTCAGTCTTTATTTTTTTTAAATAAATTAAACTAAAACTATTAGACTGGGCGCCACCGTCACCCGATTTAAATCCTATTGAAAATCTATGGAATTTAATGAAAAGAAAAATGGAAGGCAAAGTCTTTAAAAATATTGATGAATTAAAGGAAGAAATTATAGATATATGGAATAACATCAATAAAAATTTAATTTCTCATCTAATTATATGAAGAACAGAAGAATACAATGCGGCAAACCACTCTAGATAAGCTTCTCATAAAAAAAATATTAAACATTAATTCATAGGATTTTTATTGTATCTTATTATATGTAAATACGCAAATTCGAAATTAATTGCGAATAAGACTAAAATTTTAAGTAAAAATTACATCATTTCCTATTATATTCGATTAGTGCGGTTTTGATTAGATCGTGTCTTTTAATGAACACATTAACCTCTCTAATCGAGGGATGCGTGTTTTGTGACCAATATCAATGTAGCTATTCAGGAAAAATGGCCATTCTGGCAAATCGAAAAGGAAGTCATTTTTTCACTACGACAACGTTATGACATCAGAGACTTTGCGAAAACATATCTGAAATGGGGCCCCATCTTTCAGAAGCCATCCTATTCTCTTGGTTCCTACGAAATATCTATTTGTTCCGTTTTCTACATAACAATTGGAATGACGGAAAATTGACTGTGTATAATCAGTCAAAAACTACCCACCAAGAGTTGCTTCGAAAATGACATCAACGATCTTGTCCAACGATGGAAGGCCATTGTTAAAAAAATGGAAACGATGCAGTTGACTAATAAACGTTTTTCTTTTTTAAATTAAAATTTGTTTTAATTTTCAAATCGTGTAGGGACGTTCGGAATGATCTCATACACACACATACAAACACATGCACACACCTACACACACACACACACACACACACACATATATATATATATATATATATATATATATATATATATATATATATATATATATAGCGATGACATTTCTGGATCCAAATAACCTTTTAAACCAAACAGCCGAAGTAATAAGTCCTTGCTTACATATCAGAAAAATTTTCTTAGGCGCATATAAGGCTGGATAAAAAAATGAAATTAACCCGCAACCAATACATGTACAATTCACTTGCTTTTCTTCTCTCCCCCTTCTTCTTCTTCTTCTTTCATTTCTTCTTCTTCTTCTTTTTTTCTTCTTCTTCTTTTTCATTTCTTCTTCTTCTTCTTCTTTTTTTTTTTTCTTCTTCTTCTTCTTCTTCTTCTTCTTCTTCTTCCATTTCTATTACGCCAAATTTATTAAACAGTATATATATTTATTTTCGCATACCGGCCTGATTGAAGAACTTTGCATTTGGCTGTTGTTTATAGAATTATATATATATATATATATATATATATATATATATATATATATATATATATATATATATATACCCAAGCATGGGATTAGTGTATACGAATAAATTCCGATAACCAAAAACTACTATTCTTAAAAAAGTGCTCAAAACAGAGTAGAGCAGATATAATTATTTATTTAGAAATTATAACATAAATATGTTTCAAAATCACTACAAAAATAGCCATTTCGTTTCAACACCCCCGGTGTCTTATGAAGTAATCACTTGATAAGACACCGGAGGTATTGAAAGAAAATGGCTATTTTTGGTCGTGATTTTATTACATATTTATGTTATAATTTCTGAATAAATAATTATATCTGCATGAATAGTAATTGTTTTGGATCTTACCCATATTAACAATAATGGGTTATTCCATACTTAATAAATATCTGCGCCTCAGGGTAATAATAATGACTGTTCGGTTCAACTCCTTCCTACGGGCGGGAACCCGAATAAATCTCCTTCGGGAGGTTCTTTATACCAGGGCATTTTTGCCGAGCCTAATGGCTCGGGAATTCCCGTTTTGAACCTTGTGCCCACACCCTCGTCGACCTGAATATTGTCAGTAGTTCAACTTTTCCTACGGTTGTACTCTCTTCCTACGGGCGAGGAACCCGAAGGAGGCTACGCCGAAGGGCGGAGTCTCCTTCGGGAGGTTAAAATCGGCCCTGAACCCGTTCATACGGGTTCAAATGGGCTATTTTTTGCCGAGCCTAATGGCTCCAAAATGCCCACGTTAAAAAGGCCTTGTGCCACCCTCGTGGGGTGACTGAATATTGTCAGTAGTTCAAGTTTTGAACGACTGCACGGTTGTACTCTCTTCCCACGGGCAGGAGGAACCCGAAGGAGGCTACGCCGAAGGGCGGAGTCTCCTTCGGGAGGTTAAACTGGCCCTGAACCCATTTATACGGGTTCAAATGGGCTATTTTTTGCCGAGCCTAATGGCTCAGGAATGCCCACGTTAAAAGGCCTTGTGCCATGACACCCTCGTGGGGGGTGACTGAATATTGTTGTCAGTAGTTCGGGCGGGAGTCAAATGTCGAGTCAGAGGCAGTCCGAAACAGATAGTCGGGAATGCGTTCATACAATTACTGCAAGACATTGTAATAGTGATAATGGTCGAGACTACATTGTTCTCTCTACTAAACCTGATTGTTCATACTAACACTTTCTACTTCTCTGTATATATTCCTGTTTGTAATATATCTGTGTTATTCCATACCTGTGTTCGAGTTCTTATTTATTGGTTCTAACTTGGACTATCACCGTGGTACAAGGAACAGGACCATAACAGTAATTGTTGGTTATTGGGATTTCTTCCGTATACACCAATCACACACACACACACACACACACACACACACACATATATATATATATATATATATATATATATATATATATATATATATATATATATGGAGGGGGGCAATAATAATGTGTGCAGATTTTTAATAAAACAGATAATTATGATAAATTTTGTAAAGCATGAGACGTTACAAATCAATTCTATGTAAACAGGCGAAGCTATTGTTCGTCACATTAAAACGCAGAGATATTATAAGAATTGAGACCGATCGATCCGTAGTAGTTACGTGCTTTGTGAAAAAAATATATCACGTCAATATTAGCGCTTCAATCATCAATTGTGCAAACTTCTACGTTGAGCAAATTTTGTCCCTGAGATTAATCGGAAATCACTTTTTACTTAGGAGCAAATAGAAAGCTATCGACCGAATTATAATAAAAAGTAAATATCATTATATATATATATATATATATATATATATATATATATATATATATATATATATATATATATACATATATATTCATGTCTGTGTATACGTGTGTGTGTGTAATATATATATCTGTAAAAGGGATAATATGAATAATGCCCACATTAATTCACCCACAACGCTATGGGAAAAGCATATAACATAAAAAATGACTCATAATAATAACAAAAGCAATAACAATAAACTAAATATACAGACATATACTGACTCCATAGCATCTACTATCCGAAACAATGAATCCAAAATCAATAACACTATGAAAATAATAGCAACCACATTCAAAACTGTCATGGATATTAACCAGAACCAAAATTATCCATAACAATAATAATTCTGAAGCGAGTGTATATAGAATATACTGTCACAACTGCTCCTCAAAATACATAGGTGAAACTTGCAGAAATTTAAAAAAAAATTAAACGTATCTATAACCAAAACAGGGATCTTATACACAATTTATCAAATGCATTACTTATAAATAGAAATAAAGTCAGCCACAACTTTGATCTAACGAGTGCCACACTTTTTAAACGAGAAAGTAACTCAGACGAATGTTTATTAAAATATAAATTTACGTCTCGGATTTTTTTCAAGTATAGGTTAAGAATCCTTTATCCTAAATTCTTGGGACTGAAAATGCTTCGGCTTTCACATTTTTTTGTGGGGTGGGGATTTTGGAATTCAAGCTATTTAATTTGTATATACTATAAAAGGCAGCTCTGGAATGGAACCCAAACATAAACACGATATCCCATCACATTTCATCACACAGCATTTTTATATAAATAACATATAGCCTAAAGATAGTTTTACCTAAGCGGCATATGTTGCCGCCGACGCTGACGAATCCATTCTATCAATACACGCTTGAGATTATCATTTCTTGATCTGTGCAGTGTTTTCCAAATTTTCATTAATTTATCTTTATCACATTCACCATAAAACTTTAACAATTTCTCCTTCTGTTTCCTTGGATTGTATATGGTGGTTGTCCCAACGCCAAGGTCCTCAGTCAGACACTTCACACGTACACATCCGTCTAGCTTTTCCAAAACTTTGACTTTCTGTGATATTGCTAAACATAAATGCTTTCTTTTATTTCTTTTTTTTACGTGCGTCCGCACAAATGGTAAGGAACGCGAGGCTACAAGGCTGTATCGGATTACATTTCCACATCGAAGATAGCCGTGTCATACGAATTTTACTGCTGTTTACATCAACGAAAACATCCATTTAGTCAGATGAAGTCCTTTTCATTTTCCACGTTGTCAGTTAATTGCCGGATAAACAGAAATTTGAATATCAAAATTATCTCATTAAACAAAAATTCGAATATCATAATTACCTCGTTATTATATGCATTTTCCAGATCAAATTCGGTTTGAGTGTGCCAACGTTTGGGGTAAACTCTTTGAAAAGGCATGAATTCTCTTGCCTTAGCTCAGTTAGCTTTCAAAATATCTCGTTGTTAGCAGTCTATTGAAGTTAGCGGCACAACATATGGCGTGTACGTGAGAAAATATGGAATTCCTTCTCCTATAACTCATATACACAACTGTCACCATTTTATATTTATAATTTCGTGCGTCAGCGTTGTATCTTTTTGAATTTGTCGACTACACGATATAGCAGGGTCAGTTGGGCATCGTCTGTGAGAAAAAAGAGCACCATGGCGCAATAAACTCCGCCAGAAATAGCATGATGTTCTGCTTGGCATTCCCACCGGAAGCTCCAGTTTAGAGTGTTTAGTGTAAATCTGAAGACAGTGCAAAGGATTCGGAAAGAGTTGGATGAGTCTAATGGTGATTACGAATGTGTTTGGAGTAATCACTTGTGACGAAGACTTTATGTCTCCATTCATCAAACTACAGGACCTCGATACAACACGGAGGTCTAAATCAAGCCCCTTGAGGAGGTAGTACTGGGTAAAGAGGGTGGCTGATGAAAGACCCTATATCTGGCCACATGACTCTGCACCACGCCACACAAGCAGGAGAACCTAGTCATGAAAATTTCTGCGACCACATCATACCTTACATCAGGCTACTTAAATCCCCAGACTGCAACCCCCATAATTATTATGCGTAAGGGCGCAGTTGAGTGAGAGACCAATAAAACTCCTTGTAACACCAAAGAGGAAGTGAAGGCAAGGATTACGGTAGCATTCACCAAGGAACCACCCAGGAAAGTTAGAGTAGATTCTGAATTTGTCTGGAGGCCGTGCTTGAAGCCAATGGCGATTTGAATGAATAAATTTACTTTTTAGTATTTCAAGATATCTTTGTGTAATTTTGGTAAACATTTATGTTAAAATGAGATGTCAGTGTTATTTTCATTTTTGCGTAATTTAGACGGCAAATTATCCATCGCACCCTGTACCTGTTTAAGAGCTCTTGACTTGAAATCTGTTTACCGTATTTTAAACCTGGCCCCGAAAAGGAAAAGCATATACTCTGAAGTGTGTTTTGCTGAAATTCAATCTCCTTCAGCTACTGCCGCGCCATTTTGCTTTCAAACAATGCGAGGATTCGAGAAATTGTCCATTTAAGTTGCAAATACACGCACCTTTAGGCATCGATATATCTAACTACACACAAAGTGTGGTGTCCTAGAGATGCACATATGTTTTATTAACAGAAACAGTGTGTCCTTTATAGAAGAACACCTGATCCTAAATCTATAAAATCCATATCCACCTTCAGAATAGCGCTTCTGAACTGAAACGACAACTCCTTGTTATTTTAGCCTAAACTTATTCGTTCTGGTCTATTTGTACGCATGCGTAGAAAGACGTGAAGAAACAGGATCGCAACTGTAAACTCTGTTTGTATTGGAAGCTTTTTTCTGACAATCCTCACGTGTTTGTCATACGACCCAAATATACACAGATTAGCCGAAGTGTGTATTGATCTCACAGTGAACGAAAAAGCACCTGCTACTTTCTTTTCGTCTCCCTCCTACCGACATATACCTCTAGAAGATGCGAAGATCTAGAAGGTAAGCAGTGCCCTTAGCCGTTTGATAAATAAATAAAATAAGAGATCAAGAGAAAAGACGGTGAAGAAGATACAATCAGATATAAATAGAGATGAGTTTTCGAGAGATGGGGAAAGATAAAAATGGAGAGGCAAATTTTGTTAATTTAAGAACATTCTATAGATTTAAGAGCGAAGAGACGAATGAAGAAAGAAACAAAGAAATACGGTATGTGTTAAATGTTCAATATATAGAAATGAATCGACAAGAAAAGAAGGAATTTATATATTTGAAAGAAGAGGGGAACTTAAGAGAATTTAAAGCGAAAAATACATGTCAGTGATTGATATTATATATAGACAAACATTACAGAATTGAACGAGTGGTCAGAACGTTCGCTTTGTGACAATGGACCCCAGGTTCGAATCTCACGATGGTTGATTTGTCAGGAAGGTGAATTTTGAAGTTATCGGACAGGTGGAGGCGATCTCAGTGTGCGGTACCATTGAAAACCATATCACAGATTGATCTAAGGCTTGTCAGTGAAAATTGGTAAACGAACCCTAGCTAGAAAGAGAAAAGGTTAAAATCGTTTTGTGTCATCCCCACTGTCTTTCCAAATGAGCAATGGCGAGAGGAAAAAGATCAATCAGGTCTTCAGTAATGGTACTAAAATTCATACTCTGGCTTCCATTTTCAAAGTGCGTTCCAAAAGCATCAAGAGAATGGTGAATAAATTGCCGCCATTTTATATTTTTAATTTTGCGCATCAGCGTTGTTGATTTTTGATTTTGTCGACTGCACAGGATATTAGGGTCAGTTGAGCACCATCTTCGAGAAAAAGAGCACCATGACACAAGTCATCGTGACCGAGGCTTTGAGCGTGTAGGTCTTGTTCGCACTGTTGATCATTTATTAAGCCAAAAATGTGGTCAGATAAATTACAGTGAACTACAATTCATTTGAAGCGGTGTTATGCAGCATGTGGCTGAGTGGTTTCTAAACATGACACCTGGATTCGTATGTCATAGTTTGCCAGGAGTGACTGCCTGATTTTGTCAGTGTGGTAAAAGCGTTCCCAGTGTGCTGAACAGTTGGAAAGTGCCTGAAAACCATATCACGGATTGAGCCAAACCTTGTGAGTGAAATTGTGTAGATGGATCTCTTTGGGGAGCCGTCGATGGTTGTGCTAGCAAGTCGTCGTGACCGAGAGTGTGAGCGTGCAGGCCTTATTCAGACTGTTGATCAGGCTAGATAACGTGCTCTAGTAGACTGTCATTCTCAGATACGGGCGGTTGGTCGATGTTAAAAGGGAGATTACTTATGATAATTGTAATATTAACTGTTTCCTTATCAGGAAACATTTAAGTTTCATTGACCAAGGCGTCAGTACTACAGTCGGTTGAAATTTATAAATTATTTCTCTTAAAATAATTCCGAAAAAAAATTTCCAGTATTTGTTATTGGAATTCCTTCTAAACTTTTATCGCCCCTGGTATAGGAATGTTTTGAGGAACATGGAAACGGTCATCTAAAGGTTTGTGTTGTGATTTTCCCATCAATAAGTTATACGGGATGAAGTTATCCCCAGCCTCAACTGCTTTTGTAGGAAATTTCTTAAAGTACCTGGTGATTTCAAGTAGTCCTCTGCAAAAGTACTGACCTGTATCGACACTGCTTAACACCGTTGATCATTTGTGTTTCAGCCTGATTTGCCCGTAATCTAGTGAGAGAAAAAAACAATGCACTTTTGCTGCTGATGTTAAATTCATGTGGGTCCCACGCGAGCCACCTTGACCCTCTAGTACTTATTGTCTTGGGAGAGTGTCCGAAATATCCAGCGTCATATTAATCTTTCTGGAGATTCTGACGGACTACGTCCTTCCAGCAGCTGAGTTGTCTGCCGTGAGATCTTCACCTGTTTGGCGAGTACAACTCATTGATGACTCTAACAGGGTGGCCGTCAGGACATCGCAGGACGAGCGAGCCAACGAACACGTCAGTGAGCAATAGTGTAGGTGTTCATTTAACCATTCCTCCAACGGAACTCATCGGACACAAGATCGTAACAGTACACCTCTTGTGAGTGCGGGACTCGAAGCCAAGGACGCAGGAGTCGAGGGTTTTGCTGGGAGACCACATCTAACCTATAGACCAACCTATAGCAGCATACCGTTGCACAAAACAAATATAGAATAACAAAGAAGACTGTAGAGCAGCATGCAGAGTCGGGTGAAATAGATCCTATTGGAGTTAAGGTTCTAGAGAGAAAAATAAAGGTTGACAAGTAAAGTCTTATGTAGAGATTGGAACAGTTTATATCGTTAATGAGGAAACATACGATGAGAAACGTTCAAGCGTGTGAGAAAGGGCCCTTGAGAAAGATCGATTTAGAAATCAGAGTATTTAATTCAAGGAAAAATAGCAAGGAAAAATATCAAGAAATTGTGAATATTACGCCTACAAAAGCTAAGTAAAAGATTTGCCTACAAAAAAGTTATTCTGACCCTCTCGGAGCCACTTTATAACTGTCGGTTGTGTGGATAGCTAATTGAGGCCGTGTGCTTTTGTTGCTAGAAAGACGTGAACAAACTTGCATAAATGTAAGCTGTTTCACGCCATTTTTATCTTCTGCTTTGCCTTGGCGCCAAACGCAAAGTGAATATTTTTTTTCTCTTTGAATGAGCTTGACGTAAAGAAATGCACTTTTTTATTTGCTTTTTCTCTACAAAAGTCCTGTTTTAACGGCCTTCGGGGTCAATCTGGTGCGCATCTAAGTAGCATACCAAAACAAAGCTGATTACAAAGAATGTTACGTTTGTTTCTCTCACTCTATAGCAAGAAAGCACAAATGATCTACGTGTGCATTTTATGAAAGTCACGAAAGAAATAAAAATTAGGGTCTCTACCCTAATAACAACGAAGTAACGTACTCATTTTTTTGTTCAGTAATGGCTACCTTGAATTTAACATCTTTTTTCTCCGGTTGTTTTAAAGCTATCACCTAAACGGCAGTTTACTTTTGATATGGTTTTGGGGATTTTAGCTCGGCTTTTATTGTAAAGTAAAATAAAAGAAAATGATTTTTTTTTGTCTTTTTTTTGGGGAGTACAGTTTTTAACGGAACAGTATTTGTCAGGTCAGATCTCTAAAAACTTGTGAATAAATTCTTTTATTTGTTTCTTCTGGTTTTCTGTATTTAAAAAAAAATCACAATTGAAAAATCAGTGTTTGTATAAAGATCAAAACAGTCGAACACACTTTGAAGTCTCTGTGGGTAATGCAATCCCAAATAGTAGCGAGGCATTTATCCTGTCGAAAGACAGAGGTGTTAAGACGAATAACAAAAGGATTTACATTTACTCTAGGAAAAGTATATTACCTGAAAAAATTATAATCTTCCCCCGCAATGGTATCGTCTTTTAATAATTCTATATTCAGCGATCATGCACACAGTTACACAAATACAAGTATATATATATATATATATATATATATATATATATATATATATATATATATATATATATATATATATATATATATATATATATATATATATATATATATATATATATATATATGTACTTATATATATATGTGTGTGTGTGTGTGTGTACTTTTTGCAAATCACTAGCGAGACTGAAGTGTCACTTGCGACTCACACACAAGGTTAAATAAACAAAGTTGTCGGAACCTCATACCTCGAAACCGACGGAAGAGTCCATCATATATATATATATATATATATATATATATATATATATATATATAATTATTTATTCAGAAATTATAACATATTTATTTATAAAATCGCTAAAAATAGCCATTTTGTTTCAACACCTCCAGTGTCTCATCAAGTGAAGACATTGGAGGTGTTGAAACAAAATGGCTATTTTTGTAGTGATTTTGAAACCTATTTATGTTATAATTTTAAAATAAATAACTATATCTGCTCTACTCTGTATTAAGCACTCTTTTAAGAATAATAGTTTTTGGTTATCGGAATTTATTCCGTATACACCAATCCTATGCTTGGGTATATATATATCAATTGAGCACTGCTGACTGACAGGCTAATTCTATAAACAACCTATGCTAATGCATAGTTCTTAAACAAAACGAAACAAGAGTAGGGACTATAATTGAATTTGAAGTTTTTATTTTCTGTATTTGAAACATGGTGATTCCAGTGTAGCAATAGAACCATTTTTAAATTAGTGAATTTATGTTATATATATATATATATATATATATATATAAATTAATCTAAATTAATCCAAATAAATTAACAAACTAACAAACCGATCCAGATAAATTAACCGTTAGAAAAAAAAAGGAAAGATAATCAATCCAAATAAATAAATGAAGAAATAAACAAATTCAAAATTGCTCCCACCAAAATAATAGTTAGAATAAATTACTGCAATCAACCCCCAAATTGAATAAATAGCTTTAATTATCGTCCCAAATCAAAATAAACTATTAAATAAGCGAAATGTAATTTAATAATTGTTTATATTGGCAATAATTCCTATTTTATACATGCTTCAAGGAAAGTAGCACTCCAACATTCACAAACTCTGATGTATGGCCCATTAAATTGGTGTTTTCAAATATCTAGCATGAACTTCATTTTCTCAGAAATATGTAAAACGAAATTAATAATTCATAAAAAAATATCTGGCAAGGGCTATATTTTAAAATAAATTCAATGGCAGTTAGAAATCAAATGCGACATTTAAAACCCCTTAAAATTGTGTTTTTAAATATCTAACATGAGCTGTCTTTAAGGATATATTCACAGAGATTTTTAACCGCTTAACATTGTTATTTTTTTCAAAAATTTGTCATAAACTGTATTTTTAATTAGTCACGTAGATTTGTCATTCAAAATGCGGTATTTATAGGTCCTTAAAATTGTTTTTTCAAATATTTAACATACGTCTCGAGCTCCTTGACAAAATCCAGAGACGAATATGCAATATAGGTTCTAATCTGGCATCTAGTCCTCTATCTCTATTCCACAGACTTACTGTGGCCTCCTCATGTCTCTTCTACAATTATTTTCACGGCAACTGTTCCGACGAGCTACTTTCGCTTGTTCTCAGTCTACATGAATTTATATGAGCTAACAAGATGGCATCTTGGCCCCACCCTTTTACTGTCAAAACGGTAACCGTCTCTTTTCTCAAACAGCTTCTTCTCCCGCACTTCCCGGCTGTGGATCTTCTTACCTCTTACTTGATTCTCCGATATCTAAAATCTTCAAGTATTCAAGTGATATTAATCAACATCTGACACCCTGAGCTTGTTACACGTTCTTCTCTGTAATCCTTTGCTCAAACACACTTCTTTACTCTTGTTCTCAGTCCTCTGTAACCCCTTGCATGCTAGTGACACTCCCGACATGCTTGGGTTAAATTACCTTTACAAAATGAGCTGTATTTTTAAATGTATTATTTAAATGTTTTATGCCAAATACGCTTCTTATAAGTGCTTCAAATTGTGTTTGAAATATTTAATATGGGCTCTATTTTCAAATGACTTCACTGAGATTTGTAATTCAAAATGTTTTGTTTCTAACCGCTTAATTTTTTTTTCAAATATTTGGCACGAGCTGTAATTACAAATAATTTCACTGACAGTTGTAAGCCATAATGCGTCATTTAGAGTCAAATTTTCAAATAAATTCACTATGATCTGTAATAAGAAATGCGTCATTTATAGCACTTTAAAATTGTGTTTCCTGGTAGCTGGCCTGTATGTATTTTCAATTATTTGACTTCAAATTTGTAAAACTAAAAAGTTCTTTTTTCTTCACGAATTTCGTATCAACGTTGACATAAGAAGAAAGCCATTGCTCGTTTTACAAGGTTTCTTTTTAATAATTTTCAAATTATTGGAACCGAGAACCATTGTATGTTTCTTTAGTATTCTTTACTGAAAAGACCATTTCTAAAGAGCATTTGTCTTTTATCCTATTCCTTGAAAATGAAAACGCGTGATACACTCCGCGATAGAATTTGTATTTCTGAATAGAAAACCTTTCTATATCCCTGAAGTGATTAAATAACATGAATGATAATTCCTGAAATGTATTTAGTTCAGTGTGAAAAGGATTCAGTATTTATTTGCAGGAATGAGAGAAATGTTTGCACATGAGGAAAAGCAGCTGAGAAAGATTGATAAATCATTGTATAATGTTGGATCGTATGATTACAAGCTACCATTGAATTGAATTCAAGGGCAACGAAGGAGTTCAAGTTTAAAAAATAAACGTTCCTTGTTTAAAATGAACAGGTTTACCTCGTATGATGATGATTATATTAATATAGGGGTACATGTAATTTTGTGTAGAAAGACAACGAAAAACTGGGCGATAAGAAGAGAAGGTGATAGATAGATAGATAGATATGAACAAACTTAGATAGATAAGTAGAGAGTAAGCAGACTGCGATAGATATATATATATATATAGAGAGAGAGAGAACAGAGATAGAGAGAAAGATAGTAAACAAACTAAAATAGACAAAGAGTAGAAAGACTGTGAGGGATAGATAGATAGATAGATAGATAGATAGATAGATAGATAGATAGATAGATAGATTGAAAAAGAATGAGATAGATTGATAAATAAGAGAGACTGAGATAGATAGATAGATAGATAGATAGATAGATAGATAGATAAGAAGAACAAAGATAGAGATAACTTTACGGATGCAAATAATATGAATAAGCCCCACACCCCAGAAATCTTCTGCTTGGAACTATCCCTAATCATAAATTTATAATTTCAAATTATTACAACTTTAATGCCTCCTTAAAATGCAACATTATGAATTGCATAACTATGCAAAAAATAGAAAAAGTGCCTTCAGTCACGGATTCATCTTCAAGTCGAATTATTCAACCGATAAAGAAATGCGATTCTGAGAGAAGTTTGTGAAAATTGAAAAGGACAAAATTCCATATAAACAAAGATCTTTCGTTTTTGAGTTAATTTTAAAGAAATTTTACGGTAGATAGTGTTTGCATTAGACTAGGTTACATTTTTCACTCGTGTATATTTGTGGCTAGTCTTTAACGTTTAATCTGTGCTGTTGGGAGTTAACTGAGGAGTGTTCTATTTAACAATGGCAGTATATTCATATCGGGAGCAGGCAGATATGATTTTTACATAAGGCGCGCGAATGAAAATCGACGCGAAGGCTTCACAGCTGTATTAGATTGAGTTCCGAGAGGGAAAGTAGCCGAGTCACCCAACCTTTGCTGCTGTTTATCGTCGCATTGTGGAGACAGGACCCGTGGCGCAACAAACTATGATAATTTTTTTTATTGTATCTTGGATTGTACATTTAACTACGCCTACTGTAAACTTTCAAAGTAATAATTAAAAAACGAAGGATTTACGAACATATGTCCATATCAAATTATGTCCTTGTTTAGTGTAAGGAGCCTGCCCGCCAATTTTTTAAAATTATTTTTAATACACCCCCCTCTCTCTCTCTCTCTATATATATATATATATATATATATATATATATATATATGTATGTATATATATATATGACAATAAGAAAACTGTAGTTATTGCTGACGCGTTTCGTCCAAGGTGGACTTTATCAAAGCAAAATCGAAATGAATTTAATTAAAGACCGTAACAAAAAATAGAATATTCTTAGCAACTAGAGGAA
>CAHIKZ030000545.1:405000-417500 GCA_903632075.3 Acanthosepion pharaonis | reverse complement strand
CTTTCATTGAATCCTTATTTTCTTTTGTTCATGAATTCATTTCATTTTCTTTCTTTATTTAAACTGCATCGGTTTTACTGTTATCTCCTGTAAAAGCGTTTCATTCTTAACGTTTCTTAAAGATGTCGGTCTGGCTACTATGGTAACATAAACGTGCTAAAAATCATAGTCCTTACAATGCTAGGCAATTAGATTAAATATGAGATAATGATTTCCTTTTTAGCATATTTTGGCAACTGTGATGGATTCTACATTTATATTGAATTGTAACGAGTAGAAGTTTCCACTATTGAAACAAGTTGTATGTTTTCATTATTATTAATGTCGAAGTGAGTGTGACGTAATCGTTATCAGCGAATAAAATGGTTTCCGTGAATGGTGTTCGAAGTCTAGCCGCAGTTTACTAATTTTCTTCTGTAAAATATGAATTCTTATTTTTTTTTTGTTTTTTTTTCCAGCAATAAGGAAAATTATAGGTAGACTTATTTTTTTAAAACTTTGATTGGGAAAAAAAAATTAGGCTCTGTCGGTCTGTTATCGAACTACTCCAAAGGTTTTGGAGATATACTCCCCATAACTCTATATATTCTGAAACTACATTACCCAGGGTACTTGGTACACAAGGCCCCCGTTGTTCTTTTCACTTTGATTTAAATTAAATTTAAATTTGAACAAAGGAATAACCCCCAGGAGATTGGTATATAGAGAATAAAATTTGATCAAAGAATGTCCCCGGGAGTGGGTAGGTCACATCGCCCATTGAAAATTTGATTTTCCCTTTGATTTAAATTAAATCTAAATTTGAACAAAGGAATGACTCTTATCCAAAATATAGAAGGGGAAAGCCAGATGATTCGTTATTTCTTGCTCAACTTGACGTCCAAATTATCTCATTTGATCTTGCCGATTTGACCTCCATCTTCTGGCTTTTAGTACATATTTGGTACGACATTTCAACTGTCATATCCTTGTTGAAATCTGCTCAATTCATTCAATCAAGTATTTTATCAAATACATATCAAAGTTGTCAGTTAAAGATGTTTTTGCATAAAACCCCACAGACTTTTTTTTTCTTTTGGTTTAAATTAAATTTAATTTTTGAACAAGGGAAATGTCTCCGATCCAAAATACTGAAGAAAAAAGACAAAAGATGAAGACCACATCGACAAGATCATTTTGATGAAAGTGGCGCCAGTGGGATATAAACCTTTCACAGATATTTTTTTCCTTTTGATTTAATTTAAATCTAAATTTTAACAAGGGAATGACTCCTATACAAAATATAGGAGACAGTCAGAAGATGGAGGTCACATCAACAAGATCATTGGATAACACTGAAATGCATTATTTTCTCCACAAATTTTAACTTTTCTGTCTTTCTTAAAAATCCCATATAAATCTATGAATGTTATTTCTAAATTCATTTCTATTCCAGGTTCGTTAACTCTTTCTACCGGAAGTGATGAAGAATATTCGTCTGAGTCAAGCAGCAGTGAGGATGATTTTAGCAAAGATCAAGATCCAGATCAAAATTCACAGAACGAAATACACAGTGATTGCGTCGATAACATGGAAATGTCCCCTTTTCCTCGTCCAGAAACACCACTTCCACCGCAGCCACCGACACCTCCCACAACACCAATATTCCCATCAGACTCTCCAATATCCCCACAATTTCCGGGATTTGTCTCGCCTCCATCTTACACAGTTTACTCTTCTTCGTCATCATCGTCTTTTTCTTCATCGTCCATTATCACTTGTCCAACGACGTCAACGAGTTCGTGGCTGTCATCCGATTTCTGTTCCGTTTCACTGAGTCAAAATTTGATCTCGTCACCAACTTCGGTTCTGACTTCTCCCGAAGAAAAGTCATTTGCTCTGAGCGTTTCGCCCTCGTTTAGATAACCGGTCCGTTGAGGGCGCTGTGAATGAAGACGCTGTCTCCGTAGCTGATCCCGCCAAAGTAACCGACAAGAAACATGAGCGTGAAAGAGCTCCGATTAAGATCTTTACCGCTTTTCGAGAGAGATTTTTAAATAAACCATTTGTGCGGTCAGGTGCCAAACTTGAAAGAGAGGATACATCAGAAGAGGATATTAGTATCTGAATTAAATGAAAAGAATAAAGCAGACATCGAGAAGATTCATGAAGAAAAAAGCAAAAAGACAAAGAAATGGTAAGAAAGGAATGAAAAGCCAACTAAAAAGAATTGGAATCAATAAAAAGAAAAGAAAATTTAGAGAAGAAAATCAACAAAGAAACAAAGAATTACGGAAGACTTTCAGAATAACAGAGTTTACTAAGTTACAACAACAATAACAGAGAAAATTACAACAAAATTACTACTACTACTATTTTAACTACTACTATTATCATTAGTATTACTACTACTAATATTTTAACTACTACTATTATCATTATTACTTCCGACTTCTCCCGAAGAAAAGTCATTTGCTCTGAGCGCTTCGCCCTCGTTAGAAAGCCGGTCCGTTGAGGGCGCTGTGAAGGAAAAAGCTGAACCCGCCAAAATAACCGACAAAAAACTTGATCTCGTCACCCACTGGTAGGACTTCTATGAAAACATGTTCAAGTTTTTTATTAGTGTTTTCTAATCTCTCCTTCATTATTCTATTTCTCATAACCGTGACGAGAAATTATTATCTCACATCTCATTGATCATTTAACATGTTAAATATATTCATTTATCTTAAGGGCTCTCGAGCCATGTACTAGTTGAATTTGGCTATTCGAAATTGTGAGCCATATATACTAGTACGTTATCATCTAGATAATATACATACAGAGATATGCAATATAAAAATGGCCGGCCATTCGTATCTGATGATAAACTTCTCTAGGGCGGCTAGCCAATCCCTGTTGCAGACGCCTGCTGAGGAACATTTCGATATGTTCAGCAGCCATTGAACCAAACTATGATTTATACTGCAACAATGCTAAGCGGACTTTAATTACAGTTTCTGAGAGAGATCATGAATCTAGCGTAATTAGCGGTCTGAACAAGTCCAGCACGCTCAACCCTCTGTCACGATGACTTGTGACTTCATGCTAGCACAACAAAGCTCACCAAAGAGATCCATCTACACAATTTCACTCACAAAGCTTAGATCAACCCATGGTATTGTCTACATTCAATTTCCAAAGATATACAAAAAAAAACAGAATAAAATACTCCTTGATTATTGCGAAAAATACAGCCGAAAGTGTTCAGATATGTAAAACATTTGATCAGTTTTTAAACATTTTCTGTCCAGAAAAAAAATTAAATAAATAGGTTATTCCGAGTAACTCGGAGGTCGCCTTTAACGAAACATATGAATGAGAGATTACTGTCCAAATACACAATATATATATATATATATATATATATATATATATATATATATATATATATATATATATATATATATTCAGTGAAGTTAAAATAAAATATGTGTGCATATGATCCAAGAGGGTCCTAGTAATATACGGATATTAAAATTGATCGACAAAAGAGAGCTCGGTATATCTTATTTATACAGACCAATAGATAAACTATCAAGAGAAATCTTCTTACCCCATGTAGGGAATAGACTATTTCCTCAGACGATAAATGTGATTGTCAGTCTTATCAAACCAGAGAAGACAGACGATCCTTTTTATCGTCTTCCATATATACATACACGTATATATATATATATATATATATATATATATGTATATATATATATATATATACACGTATATATATATATATATATATATATATATATATATATATATATATATATATATATATATATATATACACACGTATATATATATATATATATATATATATATATACACGTATATATATATATATATATATATATATATATATATATATATACACGTATATATATATATATATATACATATATATATATATACATATATATATATATATATATATATATATATATATATATATATATATATATATATATATATATATATATATATATATATATATATATATATATATATATATATATATATATATATATATATATATATATATATATATATATATATATATATATATATATATATATATATATATATATATATATATATATATATATATATATATATATATATATATATATATATATATATATATATATATATATATGTATATATATATATATATATATATATATATATATATATATATATATGAAATGGACAAGTTTTTATTTAAGACATTTTATGTTTATACATTCTTTTTAATAATGCATTTCCTTAAATATTTGTATCTATAAAATGAAAGTATAAAGATAAAAGGTCTTAATATATATATATATATATATATATATATATATATATATATATATATATATATATATATATATAATTGGTAGATTGATTCCTACGAAATCATTAATCCAAAAAGTGCTCAATGTAAGTAACAGAGCAATATATTAATAATAATTAAAGGCAATCCATAAAAATCAATATATATATATATATATATATATATATATATATATATATATATATATATATATTAGGAGCCATCCTTCCTGGACGATCCGCTTAGGTGAAAACTTGGTAGGTTTGTCTGGCTCTCTAGGTTTAACTAGGTCTGCTCTACTCATAGTATTGAGCATTTTATTTAGTTGTTTTGCCGACTCGCATCGGGTTTTTTGGGGGTAGTGGTGGTGGTGAGTGGGGGACTTGCATGCTAGACGATTATTTTCGACTAACGTGTATGTTCTTGGTTCTTTCTTTTTTATACCTTTTTTTACCTTTCGTATTGGTTTCATTATTTGCAAATGAAGACACCGAAGAGCAATATATTAATAATAACTAAATGCAATCCATAAAAATCCAATATATATATATATATATATATATATATATATATACAAATGTAAAGAAAGAAGAGTAAAATTTCAGCCTTGAAAAATTAATTTTAAACAGGACTCAATACAAAATAGAGCAATAAATATTTATTTATTATACGCTGTTACCTTAGAACATATACATACCCACTACAAATTTTAATATTTAATTTTACAGTACTTTTTAACTGGTACCCTCGTGATTTCACATCCGAAGAAGCATTAATTTTTTAAGGTTGAAACAAGATATACAGTTTTGTAGTCGGTATGTACATTTTCTAATGTAACAATGCATAATATATATATATATATATATATATATATATATGAATATATATACATATATATATATATATATATATATATATATATATATATGTACGTTTATGCAGTGGTATATTGGACCGCAAACGGATATTGACACAGATAGACAGATCTGAATATCAGATAGATAGATAGATACATAGATAGATATGAATAGACTAAAATAGATATAAACAGACTACGATAGATAGATAGATAGATAGATAGATAGATAGATACAGTCTGAGATACATAGATAGATAGAGATAAACAGACTTCGATAGATAGATAGATAGATATGAATAGACTAAAATAGATAGATAGATAGATAGATAGATAGATAGATAGAGACAGGCTGAGATAGATAGATAGAATCACGTTGATATATATATATATATATATATATATATATATATATATATATAGAGAGAGAGAGAGAGAGAGAGAGAGATAGATAGATAGATAGATAGATAGATAGAAATGGATCCAACAGCTTTAAGTGCATATAGCACAGTTAATCATTAATTAGATTGGATGTTTACACAAATGCAGGAAATAGATAAGTTGAAAGTTCAGATGCATTTTCAAATATCTTGAAATATTCTCCTAATAAATAAAAACAAATATAAATAGTTTCTTTATTTATTAACACAATATTTGAGAAAGTGAAAGAGAATGAGTGATTTAAAGAGGATACCATGGTTCTGTGTCTATCAATATTTGGTCGCTGGGAGAATACAAAACGGATTGTTGGAGAAATGTACGTGGAGATAACCATATTATGGTATAAACAGATCATGGTAGTTGTATAGTAATGATATTTACTTAAGTGGTTGCAATAACGCCACATGATGTAGCTTCCCGAGAATCCCTGCCAAATTTTCACTTATCGCCGTCGGGTCAACACGCACACGCCAAATCATGTCACTCAGCATAGATGTTATACAAACTAAACACCTATACAAACGGCCCATGTACACAAACACGCACAAACGCTCAAACACACACATATATATATATATATAAAATGAAATGCACTAAGTCCGACAATTATTTTAAGACATTTTTTATGTTTATACATACTTTTTATAGATTCAAATATTTAAGTAAATGATCTGTTTATAATAAACAATATTAAACATCATTTACCGGCCTGAATGTCTGAGAAATCTTCATAGAAAATATTCGTCCTCCAACAGGATTCGAACCTGTATCCTATACGGAACCGTCATATAGCCTGACATGTCAGGCTATATTTCTCGGACATTCAGGCCGGTAAATGTTGTTTAATACTGTTTATTATAAACATAGCATTTACTTAAATATATGTATCTATAAAAAGAATGTATAAACATAAAAATGCCTTAATAAAACTTTTACTGCTAATAATACATCTTTAATTATTTAGTCAAACAAACAGATTTTTAAAAGTAATTCATAAAAATACCCCACGATAAAAAAAAACAATATTTAATAACGCAAAATTTTACAATATATTTATTAAAATGATTAGTATTTCCTAACAGTTTTTGCTAATTACAGCATGTAGGCGTTTTGAGGAGTACCCTATTAATTTCTTGCATGTTTCTTGGTTAATATTTTTCCATTCTTCACGACAAAATTCCTTTAGTTCTTAAAGGTTTTGAGGGTTCCTTCTTTGAATTTTCAGTTACAGCTCTCTCCATAAATTTTCAATCGGATTGAATTCTGGAGATTGATTTGGACATTTTAGAATATCTATTCTATTTGAACTTAACCATGATTTTGTAAGTATGTTTAGGATCGTTGTCTAGGTGAAAGAGTCGATCTGGTTTCAAGCCCAGAAAATGTATACTTTGAAGTAAATATTTCTCCAAAATATCCCTATAATATGCCCCATTCATCCTCCCTTCTATTATTTCAATTTTCCCTACACCTTGGGCACTTCAGCTGCCTCTTCTTGATGTTAAGTACAAGCCTTCTCCTTGTTTGCAACCTCTGACATCATTATTGCTCACACGCTCGGTCCATGATATCCTTAGCATCCGTCTATAGAACCATATCTCCGTCACCTCGAGTCTCTTCTTCATCTTCGAGGAAATCGTCCAAAATTCGATGCCGTAAAGAAGGACAGATGTCAAATAAAAACTCAGTATTATTTTGTTTGTTACCAAAGAATTTCTCCTGTCTTTTAATACTCTGCCCAGCTTTTGGAATGTGTCCTTGGCAATCCCAATATTTCTACGGATCTCAGTGTCGCACTTTTCGTCCTCTCTCAAGATGTTTCCCACATATTTAAACGACTTGATTCTAGTGTTTCCGACCTGCAAATCGCATTCCGGTCTCTTTCTCTTACAGATAATAATTTTGTCTTCTTGTAGTTTATGCTTCGTCCTTTCTTCACACTCTCCGTCGCTACCTTCTGTAGGAGATTTTGTAATATCTTTTCTGCGTCTGCTATCAGTACTGTGTCATCTGCGTATCTTATGCAGTTAATGTTGTGGCCGCCAATGCTAAATCCCGGTAGGGTTTCTAATGCTCTCAGAATTGCTGTATAGGTTGAACAGGTCAGGTGAGAAGATGCATCCTTGACCTACGCACCTTTTCTATTTTTGTATATTGCCTGAACTCCTTTCCTATGCGCATTGCAATCTGCTGTATTCTCGATTATTCTGATATCTTTCCTGAACATATCGATGTTGCTGACGAGTTCCATCAGATCCTTGTGGCATACTTTGTCGAAGGCCTTTGCGTAGTCTATGAAACATGGGTACACGTCCTCCATTTGTATTGCTCTTTCTGATAAGATTCTGAGCATGAATATCACGTAACGTGTCTTTATCGAATAAATTACAACATGCCTAACAAGAAGACTCACGTTAAATCACACCGACCATAACTCAGATCTCTTTTCCATGCACATGAAAACCTACCAAAATCTATGCGCAATATAATTGTTGATAATAGAAATAAAATAGCCTAATTCACATATAAATAAGGAAATATTTAAAAAAAAAATTGAATAAGAATGAAAAAGCCAAAACTCAATAATACCAACTAGGACCACAACCACAATGTGCTGACCGTGTTTGGAAAATAAAATACTCCAATTACTCTAGATACAAACATAAAAGAATCCATACATTCAGTTAAAAGTAAGAATAAATTTCATTCTCGATAACGGCTAAATGTTTAGCCGAAAGCCCTCGGATATATAAAAACATGTAGAAAAGTTCTATATAATTTAAACCCAGTCTTCAAGACTGTTATCAGAAAGTAAAATTAAATACAAAGTAAGCTGTCAGTCGTTTTTAAGGATTTTTTTATAAAAGAATGATTGCTGCCTAAATACACATTTCATACACACGTACACGATTTTCTCTGGTTCCAAATTAGAGCATGTGTTAATGTATATAAAATAAACCAAACCCGGATATAAGAGAAACTCGGATATAAGAGACTTCTCCGGTCCTGACAACTCTTTATATCCGGTTACACTATATATATATATATATATATATATATATATATATATATATATATATATATATATATATATATAAAAAAGGCTTAAGCACTAATATTCTATGGTCATAATTTATTCCATTGGAATTGTAAATACGATCCAATTCATCAGACCTACAAATTCAAATTATCAATATCTATCTCTCTCTCTATCTATCTATCTATATATATATATATATATATATATATATATATATATATATATAGATATATTATCAATATCTATAATTATAATTATCATCAATATCTATAATTATAATTATTATGAATATCTATAAATTATAAGTATTATGAATATCATCTATCTATTCATCTATCTATCTATCTATATATATATATATATATATATATAGATAGATATAGATAGATAGATATATATATAAATATTATAAATATTATATATATATATATATATATATATATATATATATATGTACCGTACTTATGAACACTAATGGGTATGTAGCAAACCTCATGAATACGTTGGACATTATTGTAAGTGGGGGGTAATATGCTAAGTGGTGCACCAATAGCAGTGGTTTACCTACTTCCTGCCGTTGGCGAGTATAGATATTTTGTTGATATTATAAAGATTTAACATTTAATTTCTTCGTTTTGGTTATTCCCCATTCAATACTATATTAATACTATAACTATACACTTGATCCTCTATTAAAATGGGCGATAGTAAAAAAGAATGCCGTAAATATGAGACTGATGATAGATAATTTCTCCTATGTATGGAGGAAAAAATAGCCATAGTTTCTTAAAATAGCCCCAATTAATTACTCAATCAGAGATCTGAAATACTCAATGGTTGTAGGCAAAAAAATCTGGTTACTCGGCATTTAGAATGTGTTTTTTTTTGTTTATGTTTTGGCTATTTTTTCATTCTTTATATGGCCGCTTTATTAATAATTATTAATAAAATGTCGTTTGTGCCAACCATGTTTAGTCAGAATTATCCTGATAATCCGTTACTTGCAAATCTCTGTAGATAAATTCTGGGTCTTTAGATATGCAGTTTTGTAGTGTGTATGTACATTTTCTAATGCAACAGTGCATAATATATACATATATATATATATATATATATATATATATATATATATATATATATATATATATAGAGAGAGAGAGAGAGAGAGAGAGAGAGAGAGAGCGAGTCACTTGTGGGTGCGCGTTCACAACTCACATTCATCATATATAGCCGCAATCAAATTAGCTTTCCTGACAGTATATTTCTTTCGATTTAGTTATTCTACACGCAAGGTTATATGTTAGTGAATGCAAGTGAACTATAGAAACTTTACTCTCAGCGTTCTTTCTTTCTTTTTTTTTTCTTCCTTTTCGCGACATTGAAACCTGCACATTCAAGGCTTCCTAGTTCTACCATTTGGAACCAACAAGGTCTATCATGAAAGGAGGCGATTAATGGCAGCCCTGACATTTCGAAATCCGTTGAAAGTGGACATTAAGCAAGTCTAAGTGATTCCCTGATGAAACCGTCACCTATAAGAATTTGGCTAATTCTGCGCGCCATGATCCGCCTCTTGTGAAACTTCAACTGACAAGCAAGGCAAGGCCTGGTCAAAAGTATTTGGTTCGCAGTGATCTAACAGACAGACAGCTTAAAGCGTGGCAATACAAGATTAATTAAATGGTCCTTTATCAAGGAATTTAAATATCAAAAACTGAGAACAGAAATTAAAAAAAAAATACCTGCGCGTGGAAAGCAACGAATTGTCCTGACAAAACGGTAAGAAAAAAATAAAATTCAAGAACTTATACCAAATGATTCCGCCATTATTTATTCATTCATTCAAATTTAATTAATGCAAATGAAAAAAGAAAAAGAATATATAGAAATGTTATTCTTATTACTTAAACTCTTTCTACATTAATGCTGCAAAACAGAATTTATCAGCTACAACTAAGTAGGAGAAATTAAATTGAAAAACAGCAACAACATGAAATCCTTCCAGGAATTTGTTTACATCGGCAGCAACATCCAGTCAACTGGGAGAGCTATCAAAATCCACATATATATAAAGAGTGTTCTAATAACTTGGACCGATGTTATGACTCCTATGGTGTGAAGGAAAAGTAAGTGTGTCAAAATGGCGGTTTTTCCCTTGGCACAGATATTTTTTAATTACCTTCACTACACGGCAATGTATGTTTAAAAAGGTGATTATTAGAATTTTAATAAAAGCTAAGCATATAAAAGTGAATTCATACATTTACTTTGTTCATGAGAATTAAAAAAAAAATCAAAAAAAATCTATTATGCTATTTATTAAAAATGATTGGCAAAACATCACCTGATTGCCAGTTGATTCGAGCTTTATAAAATGGTAAATAATAAGGATTTCATTATAGTTGCTTCATATATTTTCATAACTTAGTAAATGTTTATAAATAAAAAAATATATTTATTTCTTTATAAATAGGTAAATGATAAATATTACATTAGTTTGAATGCAATTGTCTTAGTTTATAAAATGTTGTACATATAAAATTACTCCTGTAAATAAATGCCAATAAATAGTGTTTAATAATTCTATTGTAAAATCTCAAAAACAATAAATATATAGATTCGTTTTCATCGATGTTTAGATTTTATTTTCTGTTTGGTTTTGTTTAGCACCATATCAGCATTTGTGGGTTATTTAATGCAGAAATTTAAATATTTTGAACGTTATTATATGCTTTCACAACAATGTATTAATGGTCATTTTGCTATAAAATGTATTACTAGTAATACTACTTTAAGTTATTGTTGGTCACTTTGGTTATAAGGGTATTCCTATAACTTGGGCCGATTTTACATGGCAGTTAAGTTAAAGCGTCTAATGTTCTTTTTATCTGTTTCTTTCAGATTTAAAAACTTAAGTCTTTGGCAATTTCAACCATGGAAAAATTAACAATCAAACGTGGTAAAGTTATGGAAGCCTATTACGAAAATGGATGTTGAAACAGAAATGCATTTCGCGCACTTCTCGATTTTTTTGGTCAACATAATCGACCAACCGAAAGTGCAGTTGGAAATGATGTAACGTTGTTGTGGAGAGGTTCAATTCCTGCGCGCGATGACGAATAAAGGGTCTGGATATTCGGTCACATTCTCGTGCACTGCAGCAAGGTTTTCATCTGAACGTCGTAAACGAGAACGCAATTGCGTTTTCACATCTGCCACCGACCCAGTTTGTTAGAATTTACGAACAATTTTTTCAACTAAAATTGCCAAAGACTTAAGTTGTTAAATCTGAAGGAAAAAGTTAAAAAAAAAGACCCTGAAACTTAATTCACATTTAAAATCGGTCCAACATATTGGAACACCCTTTATATATGTATATGTATGTATGTATGTATGTATGTGTGTATGTATGTGTGTGTGTGTTAGTTTGTGCGATTTGTAATATATATCTTTTATGCACATATATAAGTGTGTAACCCGGATAAAAGAGACCCGGATATAATAGAAACCCGGATATAAGAGAGATTTTCTCTGGTCCCAAATTAGAGCCTGTGTTAATGTATATAAAATAGACCAAACCGGACATAAGAGAAACCCGGATATAAGAGTCCCGACAAATCTCTTATATCCGAGTTACACTGCATATATATGGAAGCTGAGACTTCCATTAACCAAACAAGTCAGCAAGGACGAATTTCGAGAGAAAATGGTAACAAAAAGGAGATTCATAGTTATCATCAGAAAGAGAGAGTTGAAATTTCTAGGCTACGTAACGAGGAAAGAAGGTTTGGAAATTTTGATACTCAGAGGACCGATTGAATGCCTAG
>CAHIKZ030000545.1:380000-400000 GCA_903632075.3 Acanthosepion pharaonis | reverse complement strand
AAAAGAATTATTGAAAGCGTACAGTCATCGGCAAGCCCCACAAAACAAGAAAGAGTACTGGAAACGTATCCACAAAGTCAATGAAAATCTGTGCGTCAAGCGAGTCGTGAGGTAGGTATTTCAAAATTGTCTGTCCAACAGATTTTGGCGCGCTGTCAGTGGAACAGTTAGATTCCAAGATTTATCCAAGTTAATTGAAAATAATTAGGAACAGAAGAGTGGAGTTCGATCCTGGCTTTGTAAGATCTTACCAAACAGTTGGAATGGACGAATGGATTTAGTAGAATACCCTCCGCTTTCATCAGACCTTAAACTACTAAACTTTTTATAGGGATACTTAAAAGACAAAGTCTACGATATGAAACATGTAAGAGTCGCTTAATTGAGAGCAGCCATTGAACGAGAATGCACAAAAATACCAAACGAAATGTTCCGTTATGTTTGCGATTCCATTGGTTCATGTTGTTGGACTAGAATGGACGACAGTTTGAAAACAGGCGTTGAGAAAACAAGAAAATAATGTCTGTAGATTCTATTAAATTTTGAAAATTAAAAGCATTTTAACACTGACATACATTTTTGAGGACACCCTGTATATATATATATATATATATATATATATATATATATATATATATATATATATATATATATATATGTGTGTGTGTGTGTGTGTGTGTGTGTATACGCATGTATGTGTCTATTCAGGTATGTGTATGCGTGCACGTCTATGAGTGTACTTGTTTGGGCTCTGAGATAACGCGTAATGATTCCCTATTCACTCGATGTATTCATGCAACCGATAGAAAATATTCTTACGTTATTTTTGTCATTAGGCTTTTTTCCCTCCATTATCTCTCTCCTAAATCATTCATTTTCGTCCCTTTTCGCTGTCCAAAGTCCTTAATCAGCGGAACTTTCTGAAATCCTGACGACAGATGTCTGTCCAGTATACAGCAGTAATTGTTCTCGATCAAGTCAAAAGAGGGCGCCACGCAGCTTTTATTACCGCAACTTTCATGTTAGGCACGCTTTCTTTCTTTTCTTTTTTTTTAAATTTTTATGCTTTTTTTTAATTGATCATTTCTTTTTCTTTCATCTGAGGCCAATGGGTAAGCGGAGAAAATCTATTTTTCTACGGTGTGATTATTTTATTTTAATTTTATTTATTTTTAAAAGACTATATTTTATTTATTTTTAATCATTTAACACCAAGTATGGAAAAAAACCACAAAGCCACATAGGTTTACTCAGTGTAACATTTTCTTCTTTGTGTGCCGTGTGTCCGACGTTGGCAGTTATGGCTCTCCATATCTTCCTGTCTTTCGTAGCTTTTAAATTTTGTCTTTCTCCTAAACCATGTTCCGCCATCCATTTAATCAAGCTCACTTATGTCATGAGCTGCTTTTCTCCGTCTCTCTTGCCTATAATCTGTCCTGTGAGTATCATATTTTCGAAACTGTCTTTCCTCATTATGTAGCCTATAAATTGAAACCTCTCTTATTGATGCTATGTAAAAGTTTCCTTTTTTTCATCCATTTTCATTAAAACTTCAGCTTTGGTCATCCTCATCATCCTTCTGATGAACCACTTTTCTGTTGCCTCAGTTCTGTTCTCGTTGAGAAGATTGTCCAGCACTCACAGCCATATAGGAGGACAGATATCAAATAAAGGTTTAGTACACATTTGCTTCATTCTAGCAAAGTTTTTACATTTCTTAATACTCTTTTTTTGGCGGCTTCTGGAAGGCATCTTTGACTATCACAACGCGTCTTTGGATTTCATTGGCTAGAAATTCTGGAATTATTATAGGTTTCTAGAAGGCTTTCAGAAGAATGATTTGAGTAAAAACTTTTCTAGAAACGTCAACATTTACTTCGTTTTGCTCATTATCACCTTTCCTATCAAAATTACTAGCGAACGTACACAACACATATTTCAAGAAATCAAATGCGAACGGTTGAATCCGTCGATGTTGAATTAAATATAGTCTAATGTTAATTATGTATTATGAATATGTCATGAAGATGGTCTACTAGACCGAAACGTCCGACGTTGACATTATATTAACATTAAAACAGCATAATCTATATATTTGCTTATATATATATATATATATATATATATATATATATATATATATATAATACAAATGTTTGGAGGTACAAAATTTATATATAGTTTTAAAAACAAGGAATGCATTGATTTTAAATTTAAAAGTCTCTAGGGCCCTTTCAGCCAACATCTCATCAGGAGACAATCGTTGGATCAGCGCAAAGAATATTAACGATAATGAAGAGCAAAAGAGGGGGAAGCACAAAAAATAACAAACAAGTATATATACTTGTAACGGGGAGAGGGGAAATAATCGTGTAAATAAATTATCGAGGACAGTTAAAATAAAATATCCCCTAACAGATTAAGAGACTTTTTACAAATTCTCTCTGCCGGCAGAGAGAAGGTTTCAATCCTATACAGACCGATTCCAAAATCTTCAAATGATTGTTGGAATCGGCTGTATGAATAATTTTAAACCACTTTTTTAAAACAACTTATATTCTCAACTAAATGTTGAGCAATAGCCGATTCCATATTCATGGGTGGAAGATAGCATATTCTATCTATCTTACCAAGTCGTATTTTGGAAGGTACGTGCTGATTGATTCTAGTTTCCAAATGCAAGGTTGTACGCCCCACATAACCAGCAGCACACTGGCTATTAAACTCATGTACTAAATTACTCAATTTGATGTAGGGCAATACATCCTTGCGAAAAGACTGAAACGCAGACCTAGTTCTAAAAATGCTACGTAAAGCAACTGATGGGAAACAACCGGAAACCGACTTGCTAACCTGCTTAATTAAGCCTTTGACCCTATCCCCAATCCAGGGAATCTTCAAATAAACCGGACATTTAGAAGGCCCCTGGATTTTAGGGGAATGAAATTCCTTAGTCTTCTTACTAATAATATAGTCAATAAGGGCCTCCGGATAGCCGTTACTAAGGAAAATCTCTCTAATGTTTTCAAATTCACGGTCCAATCTAATAGAAGAATATATATATATATATATATATATATATATATATATATATATATATGTGTGTGTGTGTGTGTGTGTGTGTGTGTGTGTGTGTGTGTGTCTTTGTAACATTCTCTAGCACCTTAGTGATTCTCTGCTTAAGTTCCTCTAGTCTTGTATGGAGAGTGGGATCTAGGCCTGTCCTTTCGCATAGCCCCATAGAAAAAAATAACAATTTGGTGGCCATTTCAACAGCACATTGCCATTATCACTGGGAAGTCCGATCCATCTTCCTAGTATTGCACAGTCAATTTTGCTAAAAATGAGATCATCTGAACGATACATGGCGGTTATTAGACGGCAAAATGATAACAATTTGGTAGAGTGGGGGCACTCTGTATATGTTTCCATTGCAGCTCTAAGCTTGAAATGTATGTTTCTCTTGTAGAAAATTGAAAAATGACACAAGGCAAATAGACAAAAGTAAAAATGCAAGCACGCACTGAAAACAACCATGAATTAAATAAAATGTAATTTTCTAAACATAATGAATTTCAGCGTCAAGTTTGTTGAAGTTAATTGATAAAATACCAATTCATGAGTGTTCATAAAAATGACCCCCTAAATACTTAAAGTGTAAGGATATATACCTACAGTGAACTTTACGCACAGCAGTAAACAAATATTAATTACCCTTCTGGAATCGAGAAAAAAAATACTACAAATATGCTTAATCTTTTTTTCTGTAGTTTTCGATAAGTAAACATCCTATCAATATTTTGAACTAGATAGATAGATATATAGATAGATAGTAGATACATAGATAGATAGATACTTACATACGTACATATATATATATATAGATAGATAGATAGATAGATAGATAGGGTCTTGTATAATGTAAATGTACTAGCAATATTTTGAACGACTATATATATATATATATATATATATATATATAGAGAGAGAGAGAGATAGATAGATAGATAGATAGATAGATAGATGTGAAACTATGAAATACATAGGCAGATATATAGTTAGCTAGAGAGATATGAACACCTTCAAATAGATAGATAGATAGAGAGAGAGAGAGAGAGAGATAGTAAGATATAGAGAGATAGACAGACACGAACAGACATAGCGAGCTAGCTAGCTTGATAGATAGATAGATAAGATACATAGATAACGAACAATTTCAGATATCTAGAGAGATATTTATTATATATATATACGCAGGCAGATATATGTATTTGAAAGATTTTGACCCGCTAATACAGATTTGAAGACCTCAACCCCATATATATATATATATATATATATATATATATATATATATATATATAGTTGGTGCAAAAATAATGACATACTAATGTCGTTTTTTGACGTATTTTTAACGTTAACAAACGACATTCTTACGTCATTATTTTTGCACCAACTAATATATATATATATATATATATATATATATATATATATATATATATATATATATATATATAGAGAGAGAGAGAGAGAGAGAGAGAGGGAGAGAAAGAGAAATGTAAACGGAGAGATGACGGTGATAAAGATGAACAACCTTATTTAGAAAGTTAATCGTACAGTTTGTTTTAATTCTTAATAGTGATCGGCAATTATTGTATTTCTGACGGCTTAACTGTCATAATATTTCCTTTGATGGGTCTAGGATCATACGAACTCATACTTACACCTGCATATAGTCCTTTCAAGTAATTCTTCGGCTTTATCTCGTCAAAACGTCTTTAGTTTCAACAACGAGCGAGCAATTGGCTCACTTACCTGCAAATAGACAAAAAATAAATAAATAAATGAGATTAATTGAAGTAATGTAAGTAAAAAGGATTAATCGACCTTCGTTCACGCAATTCAAAACGAACTGCATTCTTGTCAATGTATTGTAATCTCACCTAACATCGAATACCAATTACATTAATGACAGAATGGGGAGTGCTTTACTTACCTACATGCTGGCCTTATTGAATTGACATTCTTACCTTAGCTCTATTTTGTACAGCTAACATTATTTATAACTTCTAATCACATAAAACCGTATATTTCTTCAAGATCCGTACGTTACGCACTCACTCAAATGAGATATTATCAAGGTGTTGATTAAGAATAAGTCACAAACCGTGGCATTCAGTGTTTTTTAAGTCATTAACCAAAGAATGGTAGTTTCAATATAGAAATAATTGAAACTCCTCAGACAAATAATAAGGAAAATGTGCCATGAGAATTTAGCGCTTATCAGATATAACGAAGGCAAGACGAAAATATTGCATACGCCATTTAATGAGGCTACGTGAATAGATGTCACAAGGACAAAAAGTCATCAATTTAGGTTCGATAGGAGAAAAAGTAATCAATACAAAAGAGAGCAAACGAAAAAGAGAAACTTTGATAGAATGGTGCGTTTTTTTACGGTTTGTTAACCCATTGCTGGTCTTTTAAAGTCAGAAAATTTTAAGTTTGTAACAATTTCTTATTTTAGATAAAAATGATTTATTGATATAATCTTCAATATATAAATATATCTCTAAGATGAGGTATTAGGATTACTTGCATTATTTAAACTATTCGGACTTCAGTGCCATATTCACAACATTTCGGCTCCTATATCTCTGAGATGAGGTATTACGATTACTTGCATTATTTACATTATTCGGACTGTTATCCTCATCTTCAGTGCCATATTCACAACATTTCGGCCTCTATATCTCTGATAAGAGGTTTTATGATTACTTATTATTTACATTATTCGGACTGTTATTTTCATCTTCATGGCTATATTCACAACGTTTCGGATTCTATATCTCTGAGATGAGGTATTATTATCACTTGCATTATTTACATTATTCGGACTGTTATCCACATTTTCATTACCATACTCACAACGTCTCGGCCTGTATATCTCTGATATGAGGTATTAGGATTACTTGCATTATTTACATTATTCAGACAGTTATCCTCATGTTCATTGCTATATTCACAACATTTCGTTAAAAGGAAATAACTGAGAAATCCGGAAGAGGCATGGCACGTGGAACTAGAACAATCTACCCCGGTGGACGAAATAAAAGAATTTTGTTAAAATTCTAATCAACTGAAGAAGGCCGGTGCGTACAACGGCCGAAACGTTGTGCATGTGGCAATGAAGTCCGAATAATGTAAATCATTCAAGTGATATAATCTTTCTATATTTCTGAGACGAAGTATTATAATTATTTACACTATTTACATTGTTCAGACTGTTGACCTCATCACCATTGCCATATTCATGACTTTTCGACCGCTGTACGCTTCGTCGTTCTTCAGTGTATTGGTATTTCCAAACGAGCTCTTTATTTTGTCGAAAGGGGCAGATTGTTCTAGTTCCACATGCCATGCCCTTCCCGGATGACTCAGTGTTAGTTATCTCCCTTTAACTCAAATCTCCAATTCTTTGTTCACCTTTCCTAGATATTGAACTGACAGCTCTTTGTGTCAAGTCAGTGGATTCAAACAACAAGGGCACATGGCCCATCGGATAAATGAGTTGGTTGAATCCAGTGATTTGATCCAAAGAGCTGTGAGTTTAATTTGAACTCCAATCACCTGAAGAAGACCGGATAGTACAACGACCGAAACGTTGTGAATATGTTAACTAATATGAGAACAATATTCCGAACAATTTAAATAGTGTAAAAGATATAATCGTATTAATTAGCTCATGGCTGGTGATGGTATGGAGTGGCTTTATACCTTTCCCAAGAATATTTACAGGTAAGTTATTATAACGAAGACAAATGGAAGTAGAACTCTGATTTCCCTTGACAATTCCGAGCCAGTATGCATTACACTACCCGCACAACACAGCTTAGAGCACCTGGTATTCCGAAGCAGTCACCTATCTACGTACTAACCAGATACGACGTTGCCTAACTTGGGTGATCGTAAGGTAACTGGTGTTTCAACGTGATATGGCCGTAAGCAGTATCACCGGGACTTCTAAACTTACAGCAACTTGAAATCATTTCCAATCTGTCACGCACCTATATACTCACCAAATACTGCGTCGCACAGAACCGGTGTTTCACCGTGATATGCTCATCTAAGCTGTCAGAACCTGGAATTCAGAAGCGGTCGACCAATCTAGTTACTGGCCAAGCTCGACGTTGCTTAACATCGGTAATCGTACGGGAAACAGTGTTTGACATGATATAGTCGTATGCAGTATCACACGCATATCCAAGCTTACAGAAACTGGTATTTCCAAGCGGTATCCTATCGAGATACTGACCAGACTCGCTTATTGCTTAACTTCGTCCATCGTGGTGGAACCGGTGCGAGATATGGCCACCAGCCATAGCACCCACACATCCAATCTTCAAGCACCTGGTATTCCCAAGTGGTCAATAAATGTAGGAATTTGAATTTGACATTCACTTGACCCTACTTTTTGCTTAGTATAGAGATCTTAGTGATACCACTTAAATCTATTGATTTTTTCGACTGTTTTTAACTGGGTTTTAAATATAAATCCTATACAGTGTCAACTCATCCACATTCCTTCGTATTCCATTGGTACGGAGGAAGTTCCACTTATATGACTTCCTCTTCCGACTTTGTGTAATATACTCCCGAAGGGATGCTTTTCCGATCATTACGATCTTAATCACGCCAAGTCTATGGCCAGCTGTTATCCGTCCTACATATAGCCATAACTGACGGTCTTAAAACGTAAACTATTTCAGTAATACTCTACCTTAAGGGATTCTTTGTCCCTCAATTGATGTCCATCATGGGGAGGGGGTGGAACCGGTGCTTCAACGAGATATGGCCACCAGCCATATCACCTACACATCCAATCTTCAAGCACCTGGTATTCCCAAGCGGTCACTCATCTAGTTACTGACCAATCTCGACGTTGCTTAACTTCATTGATTGTACGGAAACCGTTTGTACTGAAACCGTAATCCGAAAGAGAGAAATAAAAACAGATAATAGATGTTCTTTAAGAATTGATTACAAAATGAAGCTCACCTACACGGAATGAATAAAGACGTCTGAAGACTTAACTCAGTCCGTGTTGTATCGTATATCAGCCTGTGAATGTCTGTTCTTGGACAATACATTCCTCAGATTTATAGGAAGGAGCGGGTCATTACCCTGCCATGCTGACCCTTAGCGTGTTCGTAGGAGCGGGTATAACATGCTTGGGCGATCATGTTTCTTTTCTATACAATCGTCCGAGGATATTTGCGTGTAAGTGAATATAACGAAACCAGATTTGCAATTTGAACTCGATTTCACGATTCCTAATTCCGAACTTACATCCATTACTCGACCCGTACATTGCAGTCACATGGTATTCTCGAGCGGGTCATCTATCTCGATACAGACAAGGCAAAACAAACACGACTGGAATTAGAAGTCGGCTCTCCGAATTTCAAATTCGAGCCAATATCCACCCACGTATCCAAGCTTAGCGCCCACACTCGACATATGTGTAGCGGACTAGATACAGAGATTAACAGCAAAATTTTACAAATCGCGTAACAATATTGGATAACTGTCCACCCCAAAAATATTTAATATCTAAATAAGAAAAGAAAAATTAAACAAATTTCAATTGTTTTTTCCAGCTTTTCACATAAGATGCTTAGCTATCTTGACACCATTTTTCTTAAGAATCACTGAAAAACCTTTGAGTTATTCAGCTAGAAAAAGAACAGGTTAAAATCGTTTTGTGTCAGCGCCATTGTCTTCCCAGATGAGCAATTGTGAGAAGAAAAATATCATTCCGAGCTTCAGTAATGGTACCAATATTCATAATCTAGATTCCATCTTCAAAGTCCATTCAAGAACCATCAAGAGAATGGTAAATAAGTTTAAAAAAAAAAGATGGAATAGTCGACAGAAACCTGGATCAGGAAGTCACAACAGGAAGAAGACTCATCATTTCAACTTAGAGCTAAATACATTCTTATTGTTCAAAGTAGTGTCTAATAAAATCCCCGTAGAATTCTAGTAAGATATCTTTAATCATTTTTAAGATACAACGATTCAAACTTAATCTAACAATTGGACAATCTTGTTGTTGTACTATCTGGAAAATATCGCTATCAAATATATATATATATATATATATATATATATATATATATATATATATATATATATATATATATATTTACAATAAACGTGCAATCAATTTAGAAATACATGAATTATTCACAAAAACTAATGCAAAAGGTTAATGATTTAAATGGCGAGACATCCATCATCGCAAACAATTCAAATAGTATACAAAAACCTCCAGATCCGTTATGAATGAATTGATCCTTGTTTTTCTGTCATAAATTTTATACGTCTGTTCCTTACAGACAAATTAGTTGTTATTTTTTGTTTGTTTTGTTTTTCTCTTTAAAAAATTTAAAATCAAAATATTTGTTGTCTGTTCCTTTTCAGACATTGATTTTTTTTTAAAGTCCTTTTTTATACTATTTGAATTGTTTTTTCTATATTTTCTGTCGATGATGGATGTCTCGCCATTTAAATCATTAACCTTTGCATTAGTTTTAAACAAGAATAATTTGTATACTATTTGATGTATATATATATATATATATATATATATATATATATATATATATATATATATATATATATTTTAAGCGTGCTACTACATTGGTATTTAGGTTCAACCCTTTTACTGTTGAAATAGTTAAATGCAACCCACGCTTCTACTCAAAAATTTTTTTTCATCTCGCACTTTGCGCCTGTGGAACTCCTGTCGTTTTACGTGCTTCTCTCATAACGACAATTTTCAAAAATGTAGATACAACTTCCTCTTCTATTTTCTTTAATCCCGTTCATATTTTATCCTTTCCTCATTCTTCCACCCTATGCTCAGTCATTTCGCTCAATTCCACTCTCAGTAACCCTCTGCATACAAGTGGCATTCCCAGATTGCTTGAGGCAAAATAATTAACATATATATGTGTGTGCGTGTGTGTGAGTGTTTTTGTGCGTGTGTCTGTATCTGTGTGAGTGTGCGTGTTCGTGCGCGCGTGTGTGTGTATAATATGGAAACACAACCAAAGAGAAAATTTTTTTAGCAAAGCTAAATTTAATATATCATAATGCACCAATTGTCCCGGGGAGCTTAACTGGCCTGACGTATATATCAGAAGTTTCAATTCGAGATTTCAATTGCATTCAGATGCAGACGCATGACGCCGGCGGGAAATACTCAATGAATTTAAAAAAGCATTATATATATATATATATATATATATATATATATATATATATATATATACGTTGAGTGATATATTTTCAATGATGACACTCAACATACATATGCATATTGATATAAAAATACACACAAAATAAACCATATGCTAACACATGAATCAGAATCACTTTACTAACGTTTTCATTAAAAGAGAATTCATGTTTTAACTCTGCCCAAATGTATGTTTTCTTTAATAAGACTTTCGATTATCACACACACACAGACAAGCAAATGTGTGCATATATATATATATATATATATTGTGTGTGTGTATGTATATGTGTGTGTGTGTGTGTGTGTATGTATGTATGTGTATAATGAAATGGACAAAGTCCGACAATTATTTTAAGACATTTTTTATGTTTATGCATTCTTTTTATAGATAGAAATATTTAAGCAAATCCTCAGTATTAAACAACATTTACCGGCCTGAATGTCCGAGAAATTTTCACAGAAAATATTCGTCCTCCGATATAGGATACAGGTTCGAATCCTATCAGAGGACGAATATTTTCTGTGACATTCAGGCTGGTAAATGTTGTTTAATACTGTTTATTATAAACAGAGCATTTTCTTAAACATTTTTATCTATAAAAAGAATGTATAAAATAAAAATGTCTTAAAATATATATATATATATATATATATATATATATATATATATATATATATATATATATATATTGTGTGTGTGTATTTAGGCAGCATTCTTTCATTGATGCATGATTCAGTAAATAATATAGACAAGTTTTGTCTATTTATTTTATATAAATTCCTTTCATATCGTCGGATAATAGCAATTATTAAAAATCTAATACATCGTGCAGAAACTAAACCTAATTATTCTGTACTAAAGAATATAAAACAAACACTTATTAATAATAGCTTTCCAAACTATATAGTTGATGAACAAATAAGATGCTTTCTTAGAAGTCTCAATACGAAGTAAATAGAATATACTACTGCTTCAACTAAACCCAAACATATTAATCTCCTATATCGTAATCAAATACATACTAATTATAAACATGATGAAAATATACTAAAAATCTTAGTAAATACTAATATATCTACAACAGATCCTATCAAAAAACATATACTACACTAAATCTAGTATATCCAACTCAATTATTCGCAATGATTCTTCCCACACCAGTTAGCGATTTGCAAAAATACCAACATAGTTTACAAATTCAAGTGCCCTTTGGGAGATATTATCTCCAACGGATTAAATAATATTTATATTGGTCACACCACAAACTCACTTTCACGACGCTTGACTCTACATTTGAATGATAACTCTAACATTTTTAGGCATTTAAAACAACATGCCTGGGCGTATACATAATTCCTGAAAATCCTCGTTGAAAATACAAATATACTTAAACATGAAAACAATAGACACAAGCTAAAAATTCTTAAGGCTATATACATAAAACAATTGAAACCTAACCTCAACAAAATAAACTATCCAATCTCCGCAAATATTTTTTAAATGCCTATAATTGATAACAAAAGCCACTGGTTTATACCAACGGATTCCCATACTTCTCGTTTTCACTCACGAGCTGCGGTGCGATTTTCTGCTTCCGCGTTTCGTATCCACGAGTTTGTCGTTGCTTGGAAATCTTTCATGCAACAAAAAGAGGCTATCATTATTGTTTTGTCCGAGCATTTTTTAATATATTGAAATGTAGTTGTCATCTTTGATAATGGCTTATGTAAGCCGAAAGTTTAGATAGGATTAAAAAACATGTATCAATATGGTGTTTTTCTTTCATCTTTCAATGATAATGTTATTAAGCTTATCAGACAATATGAAAGAAATTTACTTAATATAAATAGACAAAACTTGTCTATATTATTAATGAAACATGCATCAATATATATATATATATATATATATGTATATATGTATGTATGTATGTATGTATTAAAGTGAATGAAACAAGTTAGAAAGTTCCTCGCAGATGAAGTTCATACGAAAAATGATTTTGTATACAAATAAATGAATTGTGTTAGCATATGATGAAACAGGGTTGAGATTATCACTGACTAATCCAAAATCTGCTTAATATTATATGTGTCTTGCATAAAAATAGTAGCTGCTAGGACGTCAGTTGAGTATCAGAACCAGTAAAGTTTTTTACAAATAAGCTTTTTTATGTGTTTTTTTGTTTGGCGTTTTCGGAATGAAAACTGTGAAAACTGGTTTATGAAATTATTTTAAAAACGAGGAATAATTTGCAGAATTAACTGTAACAGTCAATATGTTTCTTTTTTATTAGTTTTGAGAAATCAATAATGTTTGCATCTCGGTCTACCGAGATGTAAACATTGAAGAAGTGTTTATTAATTTACCTTTTCTATTCATAGGAAAAAATCAGATTACAGGAAGTTAAAATTTATTTATTAAATGCAGACAATTTTATTGGTTAATAAATATATTTCCCAATTTTTAATATCGTTTTTTAGAAGGGAAAAAGATTGATTTTCCTGGAATGTGAGATTTCATTTTTTGAGCATGAAACAGCAGTGCTCTGCTATTTCAAAGCATTTGAATTGCGTTTGAAACAACCTCCGTGATTGGTCAATAAATGTGGGAATTTGAATTTGACATTCACTTGACCCTACTTTTTGCTTAGTATAGAGATCTTAGTGATACCACTTAAATCTATTGATTCTTTCAACTGTTTTTAACTGGGTTTTACATATAAATCCTATACAGTGTCAACTCATCCACATTCCTTCGTATTCCATTGGTACGGAGGAAGTTCCACTTATATGACTTCCTCTTCCGACTTTGTGTAATATACTCCCGAAGGGATGCTTTTCCGATCATTACGATCTTAATCACGCCAAGTCTATGGCCAGCTGTTATCCGTCCTACATATAGCCATAACTGACGGTCTTAAAACGTAAACTATTTCAGTAATACTCTACCTTGAGGGATTCTTTGTCCCTCAATTGAGTGAACGTCACAAGGAGATATAGGATTTATTGTTGTTTCTTTTTTGTTTCCTTGAAGATAGCAACTGGCGAAATGGAGTCTTACATGGAAATGCTATCGGAGAAACGTTAATGCCACTGGATTATTCCATGCAGAAATATATTTGCACTTACTGACATTTGTCCACGCTTGCCGGATCAGTATTTTATTTAGGGGACATATTCTCTTGCAATTGTTGCGGTTTCCAGGGAAATAGGAAGAACAACATTTGAAGTGCCACTCCAGGATAGTATGAAGAGAGATATGTAGATATACAAATGTAAAAAAACTACAATATATACAAAATGACTGCGTGACAGCACAAGCAACTATTAGTTGTGGCCGGCTACTATTCTCTAAAAATTTAATGAAAATATATTAAGTCTCTGCCAGCTAATATTACATTGAACACTTTGTCCCCAACGTAACTCTAAAGCAAGGGGTTACTGAGTGTAGAAGAATTAGAAAACAGAAACGTTACTAACGAGCGAAAATAGAAGAAGAGTAATCAAGAGGACAGTAGATTGCGATTTTTTGAAGATTAAAGTTGTCTGGAAAACATCGAGCCGGAAGGGAGTTCCACAAGCTAGAATTGCGAGAAAAGAAATTGTTAGCATAAAACTTACGGCTACATTTAGCCAACAACTGCGCTTAAATAAAAAAACAATCAAGGCAGCATAGGGAAGTGCAATATTTATTTGCATATGTATATACATAATGTGGCACAAAGCAAAAGAGGAATGGAGGAAAGGACGGTCTTCTTCTGTCTTAAATTTAAACTTACCTAGCCACAATCACTGATACAAATATACTAGAATATTGCTAACACCAAAACAAAGCATTCTTACTTCACCCCCCATAAAACCTCAGATTCTTCATAAAGTCCCAAATACTCCCCATATGTAAAATACTTGCCTATGGGCTTCTTAAAACAACAATTTAAAATCTAAACCCCAAAGCTCATCCGAACATTAGTCACGAAAGTATTTATAGAAAAGATACGAAAGTCACTGAAGCTGAGCAGCCAGATAAGTACCGATAATATTGCTGATTCTTTTTTGAATTTTATGAAGAAGGGCAAGGTAAATAGCAGGTGAACTCGACCATATGTGACAGCAGTATTCTAAGAATGGAAGAATGGTAGACTTATAGAGATGTAAGATAGGTTCTGGAGAGTAAAAAAAAAATGTTTCAACCGGCAAAGTGAACCAACTTTCTTACCAGCTGACCTAGCAATGGATTCAATATAGTCTTTCCAGTGAGAGACTAACGTGTGTATGTGCGACCTGATTTCACGGTCAGTCTGTACCAAGCGGCTTGCTTGAATCTGCGCACTTGAGCTCCGTTACTATAATAAAAATTCCGATATTTTATCTGTCTCAGTCTGTTCATACCTACCTATCTATCTATCTATCTATCTATCTATCTATCTATCTATCTATCTATCCCTGTTCATTATCTATCTATCTATCTATCTATCTATCTATCTATCCCTGTTCATTATCTATCTATCTATACCTATTCATTATCTATCTCCATCTATCTATCTATCCCTGTTCATTATCTATCTATCTATCTATCTATCTATCCCTGTTCATTATCTATCTATCTATCTATCCCCGTTCTATCTATCTATCTATCTATCTATCCCTCTTCATCTATCTATCTATCTATCTATCCCCGTTCATCTATCTATCTATCTATCTATCTATCCCTCTATTCATCCCTATCTATCATTCATCTATCTATCTATCTATCTATCTATCTATCCCTATTCATCCCTATTCATCTATCTATCTATCTATCCCTCATTATCTATCTATCTATCTATCTATCTGTCTATCTATCTATCTATCTATCCCTGTTCATTATCTATCTATCTATCTATCTATCTATCTATCTATCTATCTATCTATCTATCTATCTATCTATCTATCTATCTATCTATCTATCTATCTATCCCTATTTCTTATCCCATCTGTTCATCTATCTATCTATCTATCCCTATCTATCTATCTATCTATCTATCTATCTATCTATCTATCTATCTATCTATCTATCTATCTATCTATCTAACTATCTATCTATCCCTGTTCATTATCTATCTATCTATCTATCTATCTATCTATCTATCTATCTATCTATCCCTGTTCATTATCTATCTATCTATCTATCTATCTATCTATCTATCTATCTATCTATCTATCTATCCCTGTTCATTATCTATCTATCTATCTATCTATCTATCTATCTATCTATCTATCTATCTATCCCTGTTCATTATCTATCTATCTATCTATCTATCTATATTTTTATCTATCACTGTCTACTCATATCTATCTTTGTTAATATGTATTTGAATATCCGATAGATGATCGTATCTAAGTCTGATCATATCTATCTATCTATCTATCTATCTTAGTCTATTCATATTTATCTATCACTTTGGTTAATATGTATTTATTAGAATATCTGATATCTATCTATTTCAATCTGCTCATATCTATCTATCTATGCCTGTTCATATCTATCTATCTATCTATCTATCTATCTATCTATCTATCTATCTTAGTCTATTCATATTTATCTATCACTGTCTAATCATATCTATCTATATTAGAATATCTGATATTTGATCGTATCTAAGTTTGATCGTATCTATCTATCTATCTATTTCTGTCTGTTCCTATCTATATTTGTATCTATCTCAGTCTGTTCATATCTATCTATCTATCAATCTATCTATCTATCTTAGTCTATTCATATTTATCTATCACTGTCTAATCATATCTATCTATCTTTGTTAAATATATTAGAATATCTGATATTTGATCGTATCTAAGTTTGATCGTATCTATCTATCTATCTATCTATCTATCTATCTATCTATCTATTCTGTCTGTTTCTATCTATATTTGTATCTATCTCAGTCTGTTTATATCTATCTATCTATCTATCTATCTATCTATCTATCTATCTATCTATCTATCTGTGACGGTACCTCTATGCTTGGCAATTTTTAGCGGGGTTATCTCATTGACCATTAATACAGGGTCGTGCTTTTAATCCTCATCATGTTCTCCATACAAAATTCGACGTTAAGTAACTCACCAAGTTCTTACATGGCGTAAAATCATCTAAAAGCTATTTATTTCTGTGTAAACTACCACAAATACAGTGAGCAAGATGCACTGCGTTGGCTATCAAAATAGTTCATCTACGAAACCCATTTTTGTGCGCATTGCAAATGCAATTTCGCCAGCGATGACCCCCAGGTCTGCTAACCGCTCGATTTTTACAGCAGCTGTGAAAGTGTCGTTGTCAGGAAAATTTATGCGCGTAATCCGACATTTATCGATCAGAACAGATGAAAAATTTGGACGGGGTAAATCCGGATTATGCCCTACGTATGGAAGGACATCCCAGCCAAAATATGCAATTTAATCCATGCTTTTTACACTGAGGTGATGTCTGTCGTTACCATGTTGCAAACGAAAGCCGTGTCCCTGTCAATTCTGGCCTTTAGCTTAATCACTGTGTTCATGCAACAGCCTGTCAGCGTTTCAGGAATGTTGATAGCATTACGCTATTCATATCAAAAGTAGGATGCTTTTTTTTCCTTTTTGTCTTTTCAAAAGGAATTCTCATGTCGTCATTCCCTTTGAAATTGTTTTGATAACGACAGCAGTTCGTGATATCACGTTTCATCGCTTGTAATCGTGGGTCACCTCCAAAAATCTAAAGGATTCGATCCAGTCCGCGGTTATCTCCCCTGATCGCGCCTTAGCAGTTTAGTAAAATATAAAACGGGCTGCAACATTCCGTATCTCGAGAGAAAAAACAAAAACACAAGCTAAGCTTTACAGAAGAAGGACATAAAATGTCGTAAAAGATGATGAAAAAATGATCGGTTCCCTCTATCGCGCCAATAAGTACCTAACTCCACGTGTTATCATCTACCTTTAAAAGAGCGGGACCAGGCCTAAAATGAAATACTGCTGCCGTAGATGGGCTGAAGGTGACCAGACTTCGTCTTCTAGTATCCATATAATTCGAAAGCAACTCCGCGTCCTTGGGGGTAACAAATTATTTTCCACACTACAACCTCTTTCCTCACAGACGAAACGTCGCAATTGCCTTGCTGCTCTATCACTATTTCAGTGGAAGTCCTCAGACGAGCTATAGTTCTACCATTTCTAACCTCCACGGCTAACACCCGCCATGCAACGCCCTTTGCAGCGACCCAGGCTTATTCACTCCGTGTTCCATTGCTGAGTCATGTGTTCGATTCGAGCAGCTTCTTCTCATAACCTGCTGTTACGTGGAGCCGACGCACAGTGCTCAACCTGTAGTGGAACCCGGTTCTTATACAGCGCGAACCTCACCGTAAAAAAAAATCTGTTCAACTTAGAACTGATCGACCATAACCTTGCCTCTGCAAACCTTTACATTTGGAGAAAATTGAAAGTGACTTTCTCTACATGTTTCCACTCCTCACAGGCATTCGTGTTTGTGAAGAGATTTCTGCACATATATATAACAGTGCTAGATGCTTGCGCTGCATATATAGAACCCACCCTATGCCTAAATATATATGTCCAGTGATAAGCAAAATGACTAAACTGTTATGAAGAAAAAATTTGTTATTGTTATGGAGTTTAACATCTCGAGCACGACAATCATATTTGGCAATAACACACACCGTGCGACACACAGACCAAAACATGAGAAGTCTTACTCTCGAGTGGAGGGTGATTTTGAAACATATCAGGTTTAATTGGTATCCACTATCCAAGTAACGTCAAAATGATTATATATATATATATATATATATATATATATATATATATATATATATATATATATATATATATATATATATATATATATATATATATATATATATATATATATATATATATTATGAAATGGACAAAGTCCGACAATTATTTTAAATAATAACTATTTATTATTTATCAATTATTTTGAACAATAAATAATAACTATTTATTATTTATCTATTATTTTAAACAATAAATAATAACTATATATATATATATATATATATATATATATATATATATATATATATATTATGAAATGGACAAAGTCCGACAATTATTTTAAATAATAAATAATAACTATAAAAAAAAAAGAATGTATAAGCATAAAAATGTCTTTATATATATTAAATAATATAATAAACATTTACCGGCCTGAATGTCCGAAAAATTTCACAGAAAGTATTCGTCCTCCGACAGGATTCGAACCTGTATCCTATATGGAACCGTCACTTAGCTTGACGCGCCTTTACCGATTTGACCACAGAGGCGCGCACGGTCAGCAGGGTCGAATTTACTGTATTTAAACTTCAATTCCACGCACATTCATTTCTGCTGATGGTGTATCAAATGGAAACAAATGACGTCACACATTATGAAATAGACAAATTCCGCGCAATTATTTTAATACATTTTCATGTTTATACATTCTTTTTATAGATACAAATATTTAAGTAAATTCTCTGTTTATTAAAAACAAATTCAAGGGATGACAACTCTTTTTCACCGTAGCTCAACCTCTGGTCAAGCTGTTAATAAAAGTGAAAAGGGATTGATACACGTTTTCATTTTTGTTCTTTCTTTCTTCATTCTGCCGAAATCCGATCCATTTTTTATCTGTAATTGAATCCAGTTCACACACACACACACACACACACACACACACACACACACACACACACACACACACACACACATATATATATATATATATATATATATATGGCGTGGGGTAATTGAGAATTTGTTAAAAGAAAATGAACGCTAACTTCGTTAATTTGAAATCAACATTACAAAAAAAAAAAATACCTGAAATATCGTGAACATTGCAACCTTACAAAAAAGTCAGAACTTTAGCAGTTCATAAAATCTCATAATACCACAGTAAATATTTGGAAAAGGTTGGAAGACATTATGGTATGCGTGCGTTAGTGTGTTGATTTTGTTTAGCGGCATATCAATCTTTATGTGTATCGGAAACCGACAGAATGATGATATAATGAACAAAGAGGAAACGTATATCAATCTAAAATGTTTCACTTTTATCAAAGCCACATCAGAGCTTGAGAGAAAACAGACAAAAAACTTTTCAATTTTGTTTGGTTCAATTCTCATTGGTCAATCATATATCACGTATATTAACACCGGAGAGTATTCTATATGTATGTAAGTTTGTGAAGCTTCTTGTCTGTCTTAATGGTCATTGAGTGGAAATGTGTCTTCGCAATTGTGTATGTGTTTCTGTCTAGTGGGAGTTCTAATGTCTTTAACTTGTGCTGTCAGCCAGCGCAGCGGGAGGTCACGTGATTCTAATTTACCTCTTTAAGCATGTATTCTTTCTATTGCATATATATAAGTAAGATTTAAAGAAATATATTAAAAAAAAAGATGGCGATGTATTGTAATGTTTTAAGCGTGTGTTTATAGTTGGTAATAATGTTATTATTAAGTTTTCAATGTATTATCTCCTCTTGCTTTTGGAACTTCCGTCCGGCTTCATGCTTCTCAGCAAAATTAGATTTTCAAAAATTTAAATGCAATGTCAATCACTATCTAGTGTCCTCATATATAAAGAAACTGCGACGACGTCGTGGAGGACGACTAAAAAAGATGGATCTAGGTCATCCGCTAG
>CAHIKZ030000545.1:320000-375000 GCA_903632075.3 Acanthosepion pharaonis | reverse complement strand
CCGATATACGCAACCATATATAAATCCAACATTTAGAAAAATTAATCAGTATGTCTGACGATCGCAAATAGCGTGAAACCCAGGATCACAAACGCACATCATTCCACCTATATATATATATATATATATATATATATATATATATATATATATATATTTTATATATATATATATCATCCGAAAAGAAACAAAATTATTATATTACATGAGAAATTGTATAAAAATCGAAAAGCACATTGCCTGTCGTATTCAATGAAATTTGAATGAAAGAAGGTTTGCTGCCTCAATACACAAATGTATGTATTTGTATACAATCCCTTTTTCGCACTTGTACCTATATTTATCCATTCAATTATGCATGCATATATATATATATATATATATATATATATATATATATATATATATATATATATACACATACATATACATATATATGTATATATCTATAATATTGCACGTAAATCCAATTAATAAAATAGTTTGTAATGCAATATTTAATAAATATACATATTTTCCCTCACCGGTAGCCAGACTCGGAGATTCGTGCACCATTATGGTGGGCGACCATACCTGCTTTCGCCTGCTACTCTTGTTCTTCCGGCTTTACATAGTTCTACCCACTCATACACCTTTCCTTGATTAATGGTGCATCTTTTCATACTGTGCCAACATCCGACGATTGATTTCCGCAGGTTTGAATCACTTTGCTCACAGAAAGCGCAGTACGGTGCGTTATTCGTCAATGGTGCAATCGCTGAGTGGGGTCTGTATAGATCTAACCTTGTTATTTTCTGCCACTCGATGGGTCGATGGAATGCTGTGCATGGCTAGCTACTCGTCATCCCATACGCACGCGTGATGTCGTACATCAGCGCCTCCAACCGATTGTTGTTGTTTTTTTCTGTATCATTTCAAATTTAACATTAATTTCTGATTTACGTTTGACTTACCATTCCGACTCCCAAGAGGATGCTTCCCAGATCACTACAATCACTACAACCTGCTCAAGTCTAGAGACAACCGAAACTTTCCATTCCTATCCGCATAAACTGTGTCTCTTACTCTATAGCCCTCTACCTGCTTTGTGGAACCGACTCCCAAGAGGATGCTTCCCCGATCACTGTAATCTTAACCTGTTCATGTATAGGGTTAACCGTTATTTTCCCCACCTATCCGCATAAAATGTGTCTCTTGCCCTGTAGCGCTCTACTTGCTTTGCGGAACCGACTCCCAAGAGGATGCTTTCCCGATCACTACAATCTTAACCTGTTCAAATCTAGGGTCAACCATTATCTTTCTCGCCTACCTGCATAAAATGCGTCTCAATTTGAACCCCTCTACCTGTTTTGTGGAACCAACTCCCAAGATGATGCTTCCCCGATCACTACAATCTTAATCTGTTCAAGTCTAGGGTCAACCATTATCTTCCCCGCCTATCTGCATAAACTGTCTCTTTCTTTGCAGCCCTCTACCTGCTTTGTGAAACCGACTCCCAAGAGGATACTTCCCTGATCACTAAAATCTTAACCCCTTTAAGCCTAGGGTTAACGGTTATCTTCCACACCTATCCACATAAACTGTGTCTTTTACTCTGTAGCCTATACGTGCTTTGTGCAACCGACTCCCGAGAGGATGCTTACCCGATCGCTACAATCTTAACTTCTTCCCATCTAGGATTGATCGTTATTTCCCCACACACATCTGGATAAACTTTGTTTCTTACTCTGCAGCCCTCTAGCACGAGTGGCACTTGGGTTTTATAAAGAATAGATAATAACATAAATAACATCTCTCTATGCCTGCGTTTTTTTTATGAGGACTATACGATCAGTACATATTTGAACTTGTGAACGCAGAGGCATTCATATTTATTATCTAAGCGTAGCTTAAATCTGGCACATAGCCGAAAGAATGGAGCACCCAGTGACTTTCGAACTCACAACCAGTTGCAGTTGATCTATTGAGAGAAATTTACTAACCATTACACCATATTGAAGTTGTCTTTTCTAAGCTAAGTTTAGATGTGGCACAAGGCCGAATGAGCGGAGCACCCAGTGAGAATAGAATTTACTACTCAGTCGTAATTGATCTAGCGAGATTGATATTGATTTGACTAAGCGTAGCTTAGTTGTGGAACGAGATCGATTGTATGGTGAACTTCGTCTGCATTGATCTCGGGAGACAAGCTTGCTAACCGGTACACTTCGGCGAAACGCCCCTTTCTAAGCACAGCTGAGATATGGCACAAGGCCGAAAGTTGTAGAGCGATGGGAATGTATGGTGATCCCAGTGAGGATCGAACTCACTACTTTGTTTGAATTGATCTAACGAGACAAGCTTACTAACGTCGAAGTGCACATGCTGAGGAACTTTTGATACCAGACGTGTTATAGGAATACTAGAATCATGTTGCTATTTCTGATATTACATTATTTAAACGAAGTTTAATTGTAACTACAGCGTAACCCGGATATAAGAGAGTTGTCGGGACCGGAGAAGAAGTCTCTTATATCCGGGTTTCTCTTATATCCGGGTCTCTTATATCCGGGTCACACTGTATTTTCATAAAATATTAAGCATGGTTACTTTTTACATTGTTGTGTTTGTTATTTGAAAACAGCGAGCAGTTATATGCAGCCAATGAAAGAGTGATACCAAAGATAGTAATTGTTTCGGAATAGGAAAATGGAATTCTTGTTTCAATTTTCACGAGCATTCCTTGCAAAATATTAGGTTAGCCAGAAAGTCTTATCTCATTTAGGAAGAGAGAAAAAAACAACATTTTATGGAGCATCACCAACATTTATTCTTTTGGTGATGTTCTCGTTGTAAATCCCGTTAGTTCAACGAATGCTCGTTATCATTTCCGAGATTCTCGTTGTAGGCGAGACTTTGTAAACGCAGATGGTAGTAATAATCCAACTAATAATACTTGTTCAAATAGTAACCGCCGAATAGTAATCCGAAGTGTGAGATATTTATTAGCAACCCAACACGGCTGGATGCGGCACAAGGCCAATTTTATAGTGGGGTATCCGAGCCTGTAGCATCGGTCAAAAATTCCCTGTAGACCCCGTAAAAAAACTAACACCCTAGACGAGACTCTGCCCTTCGGTACAGCCTCTTCTGGGTACCTCGGTGCCCGGTGGCAGAGAGTTTGACAAGCACACTTCCGAAGTAATTCGGAGAGTGATCAGTATAGAAAAATAGTATAGAGAATCATAATCACTTACATATCACGCTAATTCCCATAGATACGTTTCCTTTACGATCACGTGATCTACTTATTTAATAATGGGATCGTCCGTGTTTGCTCACTGAGGTTCTGTGTTCAAATGACAGTGTCGACAACGACATCTTGTTCATTTACACCAATTGTCCGAAATAAAGTCCAACATTATCGACCATCTTCTGTCAGCGATCAACCAGCATCCGAATTTGTCACAGATTCCAGTCCGCTGGTTTCACGTCATCAAAAGTGTTGAATCGCTGGTCACGGGGAAGTGTGACATTGGGCAGAATAGGCCATAGTCACTCGAAACAGCATCGGGACTGAATTGTAATTTCGAATCGAACCTGGGTTAGGTTGTTCTAATTCCACGTGCCATGCCATTTTTTTGGGGGGGGTATCTCAGTATCAGTTATTTACTTTTTAGTAACTTAACTCTGAAATATTTTTCTTATTCACCTCTAGTGTGGCCAGGTATTGACCTCATAACTCATTGGTTCTATTCATTGGATTATTTTATCCAACGCTTTTATCGACGGGGCCTAATCACCTGAAGACGGCCGGATCGTACAACGGCCGAAACATTGTGAATATGACAATAAAGATGAGGACAACAGTCCAAACAATGCAAATAATGCAAAATGTTACAATACTCCATCTCAGAAATATAGACAAATAGAAAATAATGCATCTTACACATCTATAAGTCTACTGTTAAGAAGAATATGCAATATTATTGACATCTGGCATCTCGGATTCAGGGACTTTCCTATGCGGTAACGTAGCTTACTGCCTTTTCTAGAAATATTTTATGGTAATTTTTCTGATAATCTTTCATATTTGATAGCGAGTCTTTATGGAATTGAGTGTAAAGCTAGATTGGCGCCAAGGTCAAGTTGGAATGTCTGAATATAGCCGTACGTTCTATGCTAATAGTCTTTTCCTAATGCCTGACATTTTCAGTCAAATTTGTTATTTCTGTTTTCTTTTCTGTTCTTTAATTTTTTTTTCTCTCTCTTAAATAATGTTTTCTTAATGTTTCATATATTCCCTCACACACAGTAAGCCATTGCCTCTAAGTGGTTTTATTGCCTTCATCATTAATCTTCGAGTTTATCGAGCCAATTTGAACCTTTCTTTAGCTGCATAGTATGTTTTAAATTCAGAGTTACTTTCTCTTAGACTGGTTACCACACAGATCGATAGAACTCACTCTGTCCTGCTATTTTACCCATAGCTGGGGGAAGAAGATTCATACCTTTCCCAAGGGTATTAGCACGTAAGTGAATGTAAGGAATCCGACTGGAACTCGAACACGTCTCTCCTATTCATTTATCCAAGCCGCTATCCATTACTCTACCGTATTCTACATCTTGCTTAGGGTAGAATAATTAAGAACTAATTAATGAAAAGAAGATCTACATTAAAACTATTTTACCTCCTTGGATTATCTTGAGTCATAAATTAATTACGCTTTTTATTATAAAATTAATTCCTACTAATCCGGCAGATTATCCATACGTCTCAGTAAATTTTCGGAGGTTTTGATGTAAATATGCTCTCCATGAAAACTTGAATCTCGGTTTCATTTGAGAATCCCCCTACGTTATAAGAACATCTTGCATCGATAAAAAACAATAATAATCGATTAGTGAGACGTCAGGTTCGTCGAAAAAAACAACCGAGTTTGAAAAGTGTTTTTTCCCCTGTGTTATCCTCATGTCGTCATGAGGAGAACAGCATTTTTCTTAATGACTATGTTTTTCCACGCCCACATTTTATTCTTCTGCGATTGGCTAATAAATCAACACTACCTTTCTATAGGACAATTTACCCATCGCAGTCGTGGCTTTGAATTTTTCGGTTTTGAACTTGCTTACTTGTTTCGTTAGTACAAATTTAGCGATTGGTCAAATTTTAACCAATCACATATTTTAGGGCAAAATCAACTTTTCCGGCGTTTTTGCTGGGAGTCTATCCGTAGCTTTAAAAGAGGCGACATTTTCACAAGCCGCCAGGAGAGTCCAACTAAATTTCGCCTTTCAACACAAACCTATGACTTTACTCACAACATTTCAAACACACACACAGGCACAGAATTTTGTAATACATATCTCTCTGTGACTCAGCCAAGTTCAATCAACCAGGACTCTGTTAATTTCTCTAACACAACACACTTTCTGATCAATTGTATTCTTGTGTTATCTATTCTAACAGCAGACTTCTTCTAACATTGATTCCTGAACGTTTCTCTCTCAAGAGAACTTTTTTTCGAACAATCAAATACAAATCAAAATACGGTAAAAGGGAAGCAAGTTCTTTTCCCTTAATCTATACATTGAATACAAATTATTGTATATTTTGTTCTTGTATGTAATTTCCAATATAGACTTGTTGATTCACATTTGGAGTTTCGTTGTTTTCTTGAATCATTAATAATACATAATATATTTGCGTTAAAGAACACACCATAACAACGATATAAAGGTCCGTTTCAAGCAAACTCTCATAGACATGTTTCTTTGTCTGCCCTCTTTTCCAAAAGATTGTTACAGATTGTTGATTTGGATTTTGAACCCAGCCCCCTGTATAATAATAAAAAGTAGAAATATATTGGAAGACATGAACTAATAGAGAATTTATCAGATATAAAACGAATATTGAGTTGTGAAAATCCTCAGCATTCTTTTCAAATTCGATACCGGCGTTCATAAAAGGAACCTAATTGACACAGTACTTAAATATCATAGACAAAACAACACAGAATTTACCAAAAGCTTCATTCAAGAAATTGTAACTACCACACCAGAAAGCAGCAAACAATAAGGAAATTTATATTAACTCCTCAGACAAGGGAGGTGGGATTGTTATTATGAATAAAAAACAGATACATTGATAAAATGAATTTACATGTTGCATTATTGATTGATTCGTTTTCTACTGCTGATCAACCCTTTGCAGATTATTTAAAGCCAGGAAACATTTTTATATTGTAAGATTTTTTCTAATCATACTTATTATAAAATTTTGGTTGTGTGTGTGTCTGTTCGTTTATATATTGGATCGGATTTCCTACATTTTTCAACCGATTGCAACAAAACTTCACAGGACTGCGTAAAATTACCTTGCGGTGGTTCTGACAGAGCCAAAAATGGGAAAAACACAATTGTTTTTGCACGAGATCATTTTAAAAACACGATTAAGAGGCATTACTGTCGCCAGAATGAAAGGGGGACAACTCATATCGAGTTATACTTATTATAAAACCCAGGTTGTGTGTGTGTGTGTGTGTGTGTGTGTGTGTGTGTGTGTGTGTTTGTGTGTGTGTGTGTTCGTTTATATATGGGATCGGATTTCCTACATTTTTCAACTGATTTCAACAAAACTTCACTTTTCTTTTTGGCAGGTAGTGTTTCTTATTGTCTTGCACACTTTTTTCTTTATTTTTACATTCAGAATGCTTTAAAAATTCCATTTACAAGGCAATTGTTTATAATAAAATTCTATTCAATCGGTGGACTCATAACGATTGAAAACAATGTTTTTGTTTGAGTTTGGGTTTGACCAATTCGTAAAAAAAAATCTAATTAAGTCATGCGTGTCCGTCAACCTTAAACAATAATCTTTGTCAATTTTATTTTTCAGTCTTTATGATGGTCGATACTTGATCTATCTCTTACTGTTACATCCCCGGGCAACGCCGGGCTCTACTGCTAGTTTGGAGATAATAATGTTTTAGTGTTAAAAATCTAAATAATTACTCTATACCTAAAGGAAAAAGAGATGGGTTCTCACCTTTCTCAAAGGTATTTACTCATAAGCGGATATAAAGAACCCAACTGAAATTAGAACTCGGCTGTCCGATTAACAATTTCGAACCATTAATTTTTTACACCACTTGCACATCCAAGCAGCTGGTATTTCCAAGCGGTCCCTCATCTGGTTACTGACAAGGCTTAACGTTACTTAACTCGTAGGGATACTGGTATTTCAACGTCATGTGTCAGTAAGCTATGTTGCAGCAGGTGGACGTTTAAATGCATTTGTCGTTTGAAGAGCTTTTAAGGAATATTGTACCGAAGATCACGCATAATATTATCTTTCTTCCAGGAATCGAATCTGAAGATTTAGTCTTGTCGATTCGCTACCATTTGCGTGGCTGTATGTTACTCATTTTTAAGTATTTAAGAAAGTGTCAGATTAATGTACCGGTCATTGCAAATGGTTCCCAGAAACGAATGTATCACTGGTCACTCGTATTCGAGTTAGGGTTAATCCCTATTGCAGACGCTTGCACAGAGCCCACCTGTGTTTTATACTGCAAAAATGCTGAGCAGACCTTAGTTACAGTTTCTGGGGGGGGGGAAAGGGCACATGGCCGAGTAATTAAAACGTTCGCATTCCGACCATAGGACCCGGGTTCGATTCTCACCATGGTCGATTTGTCAGCAAGTAGACTTTCTGATGTTATCAGACTGGAGGGATCGATCCCAGCGTGCAGCACTCTGGAAAGTTCCTGAAAACCATACCACGGTTTGACTCAAAACTTGTCAGTGAAATTGGGCACCGTCGATAGATGTGCTAGCACGAAGTCACAAGTCATCGTGCCCGAAGACTTGAGCGCGCTGGTCTTGTTCAAATTGTCGATCACGCAAGATAACATGCTCAAAATGGATATTACTTCTGAATCAACATAGTAATTATTATATTTCTAATAACGCACTATGGATGTGCGGCTGGTGTAATGTATAGAGGCTCAAAATAAAAAGTCGTAATGCAAGTTTCTAATTCTTGTCGGGTTCACTGCATCAACTTATGCACAAATACCTTTGGGAAATATATAAAACCATTTCCCCATTCCTATGTGTCCTTTTTCGTGCAAATTGACGTCGTGTATATTAGCAAACACGGTTCGGATTAATAAATCGGAGAGTCAAGTTTGAATTACCTTTGGGAAAAGTATGTTTCCATTCCTTACCACATCTATGGGATAAATAGTAGAACTTCTATCTGGAAAAAAACATTTTCAGAAAAATATTAACGGTATATCTATACGCAAAAAAGAAGTATGTTTACAATCGAAAATATGTTTAGGTTTTGAATAAGCCATAAAAGGTTGATAACCTAAAAAAAAAAGTCAATCAATCACTCTCATAATACATCAAGTCGTTTTCTCTATTACTCCCTGTTCTTAATCTACGCGTGTATACATGAAAGTGATATGAAAAATCACATAAAATTCGTATAAATGTTAGTAATGGGTAAGATTATAAGTGTCATTTTTCGTGGGGATAGACGTCACCTCTACAAGCAATAAATATATGAGTTGCTTTTTTTTTTTTTTTATTGGACTCTCCCTTTGACACCTGACAACAGATTTATTTGCAAAATGCATAACCCATTTCAGAGTCTGCGGTGATATGTTGAATTAATGGTATTGAAATAATGCCATCCGTCCAAAAACATTTCTATCAAAGGTTTTTATACACACGGTCTGATATTGAAGACAAGCCTACAAGTAGACACACAAATCAAAAACATCTATATATTTCCTGAAGCTTAAAAGATTTCCACCTCTGTGGTATATATATATATATATATATATATATATATATATATATATATATATATATATATATATATATATATGCTTGCTTGTGTGTGTGTGTGTGTGTGTGTGTGTGTATTTTATTTGTAACAAGCAAAATTGTCCAAATCGTATAACAGTAAAATTGTCTATTTGTTAGATTAAACTTTGAAACGTTGTATCTTAGAAGAAGGAATTTTCCGGGGTTACACACATTATATATATATATATATATATATATATATATATATAAACTGCGTGCCAAATTATTATCGAGATAACTATTTTTCTAATATTTCAAAAACCGTCCAATCAATTCACACATTGTTGACAACACTGAACTACGCAATCGCTGAAATTTTCGTACTGATTTGCGCAATGTAAACAAACTGGCGCCATATTTGTTATCAGCACGGTGATTTGAGCGTGCCAAATTATTAGAAAGGTTTAGTACAATTCCCAGAATTGAGCAAAGAAAACTTTATTAATGTTGAACGTGAATGTTTATGATCAAAAGAAGCTAATAAATAAGATAATCAAACAAATAATAACAGATACAAACAAAGGCACAGTTTTAAACAAATTAATAGGGAATGTGCTTTCCCTGTTTTGAAATTACTTGAAAAAGTCGACGATCCATAGAATTTGTTAATTGTAAGATGTCATTTGCTGTAATGCCGCGAGATATGTCAAGAATTGCTTCCCACAACTCAGCGTTGCTCCTGAATTGTCGTCCGTTGGCGTACAGTCTTCGCTTCATGATGCTCCATTGGTTTTCGATTGGGTTCAAATCCGGAGAATTTGCTGGCCACTTCATTTTTCGAGGTCCATCGAAGCCTAACTGTTTCAAATATTCAGTAGCCTTGTGAGTAGCATGTGAGGGAGCATTATCTTTCATAAAAAGCAATGACCCTTCTGAAAGCGACTCTTTGCCTTTTCATCCACGGTTCAAGATGCTTCTTCATAAATGCTATGTATGCATCAGCAGTCATTTTGACGCCATCTGGTACTCTCCATGGGCCCACTAATGTTTTTCTAATAATACCACCCCAGATCATTATGCCTCCACCGCCTTGTTGGCGTCTCAAACACTGATGGCTATTCTGTCGGTTCATTACCCAGCCTTTGCACCATCTATCTGGCCCATCAATTGTTCTTCGAGTTTCGTCTGTGAAAAAAATTTAGAGAAGTCAATCTTCATATTGTCCTCGGCCCATTTCAATCGATTTTGAATGTGATTTCTCGTCAACGGAGGTTTCGATACAGGTTTGACTGTTGTTGCTATTTCCCCCAGATACCGACACCTAGTACTTTTGGACACGGTAGGATCCCCAATACGACTGAAAAGCTCTTGACTGGTAAGTCCAGGGTTCTTTATGGCTTCTCGTTTAAGTCGTGACATGAGACGACGTGAAATAACCCCCAGCTTGCCTTTATCTGCCCTTCTGTGTACTTGTGTAGGGTCGGCGGTGAATTTTTCACTGTTTGATGACACTTCCCTATGAATTTAAAAATTTCTAGGGTAGATTTACTTTTTGAGAGTTCTGAGATAATAGTTTTTTTTTCAGCATCACTTAATCTGCTTTTACGGCCCATCTTTTCACTAAATTCTTATACTTTTCTAATAATTTGGCACGGTCAAATCACCGTGCTGATAACAAATATGGCGCCAGTTTGTTTACATTGCGCAGATCAGTACGAAAATTTCAGCGATTGCGTAGTTCAGTGTTGACATCATTGTGTGACAATTTTGTGTGAATTGATTGGACGGTTTTAGAAATATTATAAAAAAAGTTATCTCAATAATAATTTGGCACGCAGTGTATATATATTAAAACATTTTATGTTTATACATCATTTTCATAGATATAAATATTAAAGTAAATGGTTTGTTTTATAATAAACAATACTTATAACATTTACCGGCCTGAATATCCGAGAAATCTTGATAGAAAATATTCGTCCTCCGTGAAAATCTATGAAAGTTTCTCAGACATTCAGGCCTGTAAATGTTATAAATACTGTTTATTATAAAACAGAGCATTTACTTAAATATTTGTATCTATGAAAAGAATGTGAACATAAAATGTTTTAAAAAAATTATCGGACTTTCATAATATATATATATATATATATATATATATATATATATATATATATATATATATATATAAATCCAGGATCATTGCCTATAAAAAGGTCAGTGATGTATTGTTAATAGTTTATTTTATTGTTCGAACGGTTATTTTGGCGGGCGGCAACGGTTATATTTCGAATTATTCTAGAGCCTATTGAGTGGGAATAATTCTGGATCTTGATGCAGTTTTGGGTACATTGATAGTGTTGTCTGTCAACCGTCTTCTTTATTATTGATTATTTTATTGTTGGTTGATATTATTAGTTTTAATTTTGTTTATGTGTGTGTGTGTGTGTGTGTGTGTGTGTGTGTGTATGTTCGTTGTTTGTTAATTTGTTTATTATTTATTATTTATTCGTTTGAGTTAATATATTTTTGTTTTTTATTTTATTTTTGTATACTTTTTTATTTCTTTTTGTAATTCCTCTTCGTCTATATTTTTAAGTAACGTAGTAAAAATTTGTTTTCGTGTCTGCATTTCGAGATTGGTTCTGATTACAACACATCGCAGATATTTAAATTCCTGTATCTGCTTGACCTTAGTATCTCTGACATGTAATTTGCATTTTGGGTCCATCTTCTTGCTAATAAGCATGCACTCTGTCTTCTTGTAATTTATCCTTCATTCATTCTCTTCGCTTTCTTTACGTCTGTATAAAACAGGAGACTCTATGTACGTATATTTCGTGTGAATACAGACGGTTAATAAAAGAATAAATTTCTAATGTGATTAACCCTGTTGTGTTCCAAGTCATCAGTATCCAAATATGTGTTAGACTCTGTCTTTTATGATTGAATATGAGTAAATATATTATAATACACACACACACACACACATATATATATATATAGATAGATAAACCTAGTGAGCCACACAAACCTACGCAGGTTTCACCTAAGCGGATCGTCAGGGAAAGCTGGCTAAAGAGGCAAAAGAGAAACGCATATTTATTTTCGAAACGAGTGTAAAATTCCTATATTTGTATATATATATATATATATATATATATATATATATATATATATATATATATATATATATATATTACATTAAATTAATATCAACTGTAAACATATGAAAAGATCACAAGAAGAGAACTGGAAAAATTCCAAGAATACATCTATTTAGGACTGGGTATATGGAATGACGATGAGAATGAATTTAAACGAGATCTGATAAGAGTTCAATAAAAACAAGGGAGACAATGAGGAGCAACCTGCCAACATTTTTAAAACGAATAAATATATAAAATCAGCTCCGATATATGAAGGACTGATCAGGAAATTAAACCCAAACGCTAAAAAAAAAAAAAAAAAAGAATTAAAATTTACAAAGAGGCTTGACGTGGATCAGAAAACCTGTCATGATTAGAGCACTTTATAACGATACTCCTTTTCTGTTTCTAATAATTTTACCCCAAGTCAGGCAAGAAAAACGCAAGAGGTTAAGGAGAGGTATGAGAGGATATGAGAAGAAGAAAAACATTAATGAGTGAGATCAATAATAGAACAAGAATTGACAAGAAAGAAGATAACGATTGAGATGACATTTCGTCCTGGGTATGACGATAAACTACATCCGGCAGCATCTGATCGGGCAATTGGATGTTTTGAGGAGCGTGGAAACACTTATTAAGTGCTGTTGTTCCAAGGCCCACACTAACTCGGGATAGCAGTACATATCAGAGTAAACATTTTGAACTCGTAAACAAAAATCAGCAGTATATTTTTTGAGTAAAATGACCAACAATATAATTTTTAGCAAAATGTCAATCAGTAAAACACTAAAAATACATTATTCAGACTATTGTCTTCATATTTGTTACCATATTTATCACAAAGTTTCGACCGTTATACGCTCCGGCCTTATTCAGGTGATTGGAATGTCGAATTGAACCATTTATTTTGTTGCTGGGGTAGACTGTTCTAGTTCCACGTGCCATGTTTAATGGATGTCACTTATCAGTTATCTCCTGATAATTCCCCTCTTCAGGTTCTCCACCGTCTTAACCAGGTATTGAACTCACAACTGTTAGGGTCCTGTCACTGGATCTAACCAACGTCTTTATCTACCGTGCCAATGTGTCCTTTATGTAAATAATGTGCTTAATACCTAAATAGAAATATAGAGAAACACTGAAATTGTATAAAAAATATAATTTTATAGTAAAAGTTACCAGCAATACATTTTTTATAAAAAGTTATTAACTATAAATTTTTGTATTGAAATTACCATCAATACATTTTATGATCTATAAAGTATATAGATAAAAACATACCTTTTATTCTGTGTTCAAAATAAATAACCCATAATGCTTGATGTGCCACTAAAAGAAAATCAATCAGCCAACAACAATTCCATTTAAATTATTGAAGATCAAATTTGACTGGGAAAGTGATAAGCCAGAATAGAGTTTCTCAAGCGAATGTGCAAAGAACTTAGGGCTATATCTTGCCATTTCAACTGTAAAAATGATGAGACCGATCCGCCAATCTAGTACTGCGCTTAAATTCTTAAATTCAACCTACGTTACGTGGGGACGAATCTGATGAATCCAAGCTGCCAGGTCAAAACCTATAACATTGCACATTCATCTTTGTATTCTCTCGAAAATATATATATATATATATATATATATATATATATATATATATATATATATATATATATTGATTTAAAAGAAAATGAATTTCTTTTGTATGACAATTTTTTTTTTTTTTTGCAGGACCTAGGTAAATTTCGGCCAACGCTTCATCAGGGTCTTTCGTTGGCAAATGATTTTAAACAAACAATGACGATTGCATCCAGCATGAAACAGCCAGTCGCCTCTGAGTGTTCACTTCAATGTTAACCTTTATATTTACATACGCTCTATCTATGATATTGAGCACTTTATCCCATAAATACAGTACACCATAAAACTGTATTTCTTCATACACACACACAACATATATATATATATATATATATATATATATATATATTGGGAAAAGGCAGAGAACATTTTTATGCCAACATATTTCACTCCCTGAGTAATTTATCAAGGTAGTTGAAGATATTTTATTTAATAATATTATATACAGATGTAGAATGGTGCAAAGAAAACAATTTGATGTTTCAACACTCTGAATTACAAAAACCTCAAAATATTTTAAAAATACTTACTATGTAGAAGAAAGATAAACCAAAAATTACTTTATCTTAGCGTTTTCCAAAAAGGTTTTTTTTTTAGCATTTTAGATCGTTTCCTCATCCAATGAATTGCTCCAAACTATTAAACATAAAGCATTAGTTTCGGATCAACCCGAAAATAAATAGATACAGTACGTCTTAATTTATTAAGTAAATCGCATAAACATTAAGAGCTCGAATTTACTTTCAGACGATTAAGTTGAACGCTATTGACTTATTCCAAAAAACGCAGTCTGATGTTATTATTCAAAACCAGAAAATCACTTTTTACTTCAATAACAAGAATAATAAAATCAATAACTGATCAAGGCATGCAACTGAACTAATAACAAACATATATCATAAGTCTTTGAAACATTTACATCTTAAGATAGTAACACTTTCTTCTCAATAGCAGCCAGCAATCTTTATTATTCATTGATTTTTTTAAACATTTTCCTTCAGCAACTTTAACGTCCGACATCTTGGTTTTAATTGCTTAATGTCTACTTTGTCGCCATATTGTTTACGACTTCCATATAATTTCATCTTCACAAATTACAATAGATTTTTGATCGGATTCTCTCCTGTAAACCTTTTCCACTCAAAGAATTCACATGTAAAGCTTAGATACACGAGAAGGAGCATTTTCGTGCATAAATACAGAATTCACTTTGAAACTGCGAAGCTGGGTCTTGTACCATTCAAGTTCTTGTCCATGATATTACAGTAGTTAACACTGTTAAGTTTAACTCCTTCATCGACTTGGAATGGTTCAATAAAAGTTTGGTCGATAATTCCAGCCCATATCATCACACCGCTCTTCCCCTGCTGTTTTCTCTTTGGAACATGCACATCTGCATCGGTTAAAATCATCCTTTGTCCAATCCATCAGTTCCATCGCGTGTCACCTGAGATCCGTCCGTAAAAATTACTTCGGAAAATTCAATCTTCATTCAATCTTCTTCAGTATTTGATTTACCGAGAGAAATTTGCCAAGCATATTTCTTGACAGATCGCTTTTTGCAAAGTATTCATCACTTTTTGTCCTTCTTCACTCACTCAATTCTAGTCTGTTCAAAGATCTGAGCGCTGGTAAAAAGTTCTTGTTTCGAAATAACTCGCTTTATTCTACGTTTATATCGAGGAAGAAGGTTCTTAAACCCTTTTCCATTGCTTCGAGTTTTAAAATTCCTTATATTTTCAACAGCACTCTTTATCGTTTGATGAGAAAAGCTTTGATATTGTCAATGTGGCCATTCCCTCACTCAATAACTTTGTTATTTTTTTATTTTGATTTTCAGCAGTTGTTAAAATCATCCCTTTACCCATATTTTAACATTTTAACAATTGCGGTACAAAGCCAATAGGGTAGTGGGTTAAAGCTGGTCAACACTTTCTATCCTAGACCTCGCTAATCAGATTCACGACGCATGCATTCTTTACAATTTGCTCATTCACCACAACAAACTCATCCGATACCACAATACCACAAATTCTTATCAAACCTAAAAAAAAGACATAAAAATTTAATTATTTAAAAATTTCAAATGTATTTTTTTTGTTTTTTGTTTTTTTTTATTTACAGAAATATATAAAAATATATACTCATGAAATGAGACGGCGTGAGGAATGAACCAAGAAAAGAAAAATCAAAAGAAAGTGAAGCATTCATATTAAAGAGATGTTAGTAGGACCCAACCACCCCACAAAAATAATAATAGTGGCCGCTGTATTCTGCCTTTGAACAGAATCAAGAAGCACAATCACTAACGGACAGGCAAGGTAAAAAATAAATTACAGAGTGGGAAAAATTAAAGGCTGGCCCAGTCGAGATGAGAATTATGACGCTTTTATGTCTTCGTGAGAAGAGGTTACCTAGGAGATTTTTTACAGATCCCGATTCATGAAGTATTCTATACCTTTTGTCCTTCTTGACTCACCCAATTCCAATCTGTTCAAAGATCTGAGCGCTGGTCAAAAGTGGTTGTTTCAGTATAACTCGCTTTATTCTACGTTCATCTCCAGGAGACAAGTTCTTAAAACTTTTTATTTTGCTTTTATTTCTCAACTTATTTATATTATTCAACTTATTTATATTTTTAACAGGCATCTTTATCGCCCGTTGATTTCTGCTAAGCGCTTTTGATTTCATCAGTGTGAACATTTCCTCACTCAATAATTGTTATTTTCTGTTTTTCAGCATTTAGTAGATACTTTCCTTGTTATTTTCTGTTTTTCAGCATTTAGTAGATACTTTCCATTATCTATGCTTCAACATCTAGTACGGTGACAAGAGAAACAAATACATATTTTTAGAATTCTGAGGTCTTAAACTAATATTAGTTTAATCGGCATAATATCTTCAAAATTCAGGAATAAACCCAATAATTTTGATGAAACATGTTGAAGCTACCTCACAATTTAATTCAGAAATTGTTTAGCGGTCTAAATTGTTTAAAATTCTACAAATAATTTTCAAATCAAGTTCCTGTTATTGATGTTTATGTGATTTGCATAATAACTTCAGGCGGACTATAGATCTTTATCTGTGTCATAGATTTTCGGATGGATTGTAATTATAGAATTTTTAAAAAATTCATAATCGATTTAACTTCAACTCATTATTTTACAAAGATGGGCTTGCTTTTATTCTGTTGTTATTGTATTTTTTCTTTCTTTTCATTCTCTACAAAGTCTTTTTGTTTAGTAACTATTAGGTGATATCAGTCCTCTTATATGACAGTGAATTTTGGACAATCTCCTCACAGACGAAGAGATTTGAAGTAAAAGAAACAAAGAAAAGAGTACTGAACTGTTATGTAATATCAGTCGTCCTATATGGCAGTGAATGCTGGACAATCTCGACACAGATGAAGAAGAGACTTGAAGCAAGAGAAACAAAGAAAAGAGTACTGAACTGTTATGTAATATCAATCATTCACTATGGCAGTGTATGTTGGATAATCTCCTCACACATGAAGTAGAGACTTGAAGCAAGAGAAACAAAGAAAAGAGTACTGAACTGTTATGTAATATCAGTCGTCCTATATGGCAGTGAATGCTGGACAATCTCGACACAGATGAAGAAGAGACTTGAAGCAAGAGAAACAAAGAAAAGAGTACTGAACTGTTATGTAATATCAGTCGTCCTATATCACTGAATGCTGGACAATGTTGAAGATAACTTGAAGCAACAGAAACAAAGAAAAGAGTACTGAACTGTTATGTAATATCAGTACTCCTATATGACAGTGAATGTTGGACAATTTCTTTGCAGATGAAGAGACTTGAAGCAAAAGAAACAAAGAAAAGAGTACTGAACTGTTATGTAATATCAGTCCTCCTATATGGCAGTGAATGCTGGACAATCTCCTCGCAGATGAAGATGAAAGAGAAACAAAAGAAAAGATTACTGAACTGAAGTCCTAATGGCAGTGAATGTTGGACAAAGATGAAGAAGAAATTGAAGCAACAGAACTGAACTGTTATGTAATATCAGTCCTCCTATATATAGTGAATGTTGGACAATTTCTTTGCAGATGAAGAGACTTGAAGCAAAAGAAACAAAGAAAAGAGTACTGAACTGTTATGTAATATCAGTCCTCCTATATGGCAGTGAATGCTGGACAATCTCCTCGCAGATGAAGAAGAGACTTGAAGCAAGAGAAACAAAGAAAAGAGTACTGAACTGTTACATAATATCAGTCCTACATGGCAGTGAATGTTGGACAATCTTCTCAGATGAAGAAGAGAATTGAAGCAACAGAAAGAAAGAAAAGAGTACTGAACTGTTATGTAATATCAGTCCTCCTATATAGCAGTGAATGTTGGAAATCTCTTTGCAGATGAAGAGACTTGAAGCAAAAGAAACAAAGAAAAGAGTACTGAACTGTTATGTAATATCAGTCCTCCTCTTTGGCAGTGAATGCTAGACAATCTCCTCACAGATGAAGAAGAGACTTAAAGTCGCAGAAAGAAAGAAAAGAATAATGAACTCTTATGTAATATCAGTCCACCTATATGGCACTGAATGCTGAACAATCTCCTCATAAATGGAGACACTTGAAGCATATAGAAGCAAAACAAGGAGCACTAAACTGTAATATCAGTCTTCATATATAGCAGAGAGTAGAGGACAATTTCCTTAGAGATGAAGATGAGATTAAAGCAAAAGAAAGGTGGTTCTTCATAAAGATGCTGAGGATACCATGGATCGAGCATGTGAGCTACGGCGAAGTTGTAGAAAAATGAGAACGAAAAGGACACTTATTAAAAAAATTTCACTTAATATCAGACAAAAACTGTTGAAATTTCTTGGGCACATAACGAAGAATTTTTTTTCACTCACTGGGCATACTGAAGACATGAAAGAATGAGGAAAACAATGAAAAAACCTACCTAAAGAGCTTATGTAAATGGATGAAATCATACTTTGGAAATATAGCAAATGAGACGAAATTTGTCTATATTTCTGAGATGAGGTATTATGTACAGTATTTACATTAGTCGGACTATTGTCCTCATCTTTGTCGCCATATTTGTCACAACGTTTCGGCCGTTGTACGCTCCGGCCTTCTTCAGGTGGCTGGAATTTCGAACTGAACCCTTTATTTCGATCACTGGGGTAGACTGTTCTAGTTCCACGTGTCATGTTTGATGGATGTCAGTTATCAGTTATCTCTTGCTAATTTTCCCTTTGCCTTAACCAGGTATTGAACTCACCTTCTTTGGGTCTGTCACTGGATCTAACCAATGCCTTTATCCACTGTGCCATGTGTCCTTGACGTTGTGACAAATATGGCGACAAAGATGAGGACAATAGTCCGACTAATGTAAATACTGAGACGAAATTTACTAAGAATTTCAAAGGACAGGAAGAGTAATGGGAAAAAGGAGACAAGCCGCCTTTACATAACAATCGCGACATACCAACCCAGTGTAGACCATTTTCAGTCAGTTTATTTGCCATAAAGCTATTTAAGCAAGACCGTAGCAAAGTTATTCGTACCAATGCTATTTTCATGGCAAGTCCCTACTTCCAGGGAACACACCAACCGAGTATTGCCTCTTTTCTGTCAGTTTACTTGCCATAAAACTATTAACAACAAAACTGAGACGTTAGCTAAAGTAGCCGTAGCAGTGCTATTTTGATAGCAACTCCCTACTTCCAGCGAACATACAAACAGTGCTAAGAAAATTGCTTTCCGAATAGAATTATTTCTAGATTCACACATCATAAACCCCTTAACCTTTCGTTTGGTAATAAGCTAATTTTCTTCGGATAATATTCAGAGATGTCTTGACATCAAATGTCTGCTGTAAGCCTTGCTGCTGATAGCAAACTCCAAGTATTATGCCAGAAATATCAAAGAACATGATTGATTGATTGATGCCAAGATAGTTTAGACTCTCTCGAAAGCAAGAAATATGATCATTAGTAGCCTTGACATTATTCTGAAGATGGAAAATGTGGTAAAAACTATGATCATAATACGCCGAGGAAATAAATACCTTCGAAGACACACATAAAAACCAGTATACACACAGATATACGCAGGTAATATATGAGAATATTTCAAAGAAAAATTGCTCTATCAAATCATTTCATTGTAAACATTCAAAATTTTGCACAATTAAATTTTTGGAAAAAAATATCGATAATGTTTAAACTTTGTGCACCCAAAAAAACAAAAAACAAAAAAAGAACAGTGTGTTGATCCTGGCCAATAGATTCACGTTGATAAACCGGTTCTTTCAAGATCACCGAAGTTAAGCAACGCCCAGCATAATCAGTAACTAGATGAGTATAACAGATAACGGATACTAATTGAAAGTCCGAGAGCCGTGTTCTAATTCCAATCGAGTTCGTTATGTTTAATTAATCGTAAGTAACCTTGAGAAAGCTATGAATCCACCACTTATTCTCCCCCAGTTCTGGGTTAATTAGTAGAACTTGTATCAGTAAAAGATTATTATCCCCAAAAGAATTCTTACAATCTAAATACGTTTTCTGGATTCAAATAAATTTCAAGAGATAACATGGCCAAGTGCTTAAAAGCGTTGGTTGAAATAATCCAGCTGTGAATGAAAAAAAAATTAAGAGTCGAGTTACTAAAGGGAAATAAAAGAAAAGGCATGGCACGTGGAACTAGAACAATCTACTCCAGTGGACGAAATAAAGGGGTAGGTTCGAAATTTCAACGTATATCACTTGAAGAATTTCGGAGCGTACAACGGCCGAAACGTCGTAAATATAACAATATAATATAGTAAATACAACAATACCTCATCTCGGAATTTTAAACAGTTCCTGAAGAAGGATGGAGCGTACAACGGCTGAAACGTCGTGAATATGGCAACGGAGATGAGGATAACAGTTCGAACAATGTAAATAGTGTAAACAGATACAATACAGAATATATCTCAGAAATATAGACAATAGTTTCAAAAGGTTTATAATTTTTTTACTGTTTGTGCTGTATTTATCAAGACAATTTTATGTATTTCCCTTAAGCTGGTATTTCCAAGATTTTTTTTTTCAATTTCTGTTGTGTTTTTTTTTATTATATATATATATATATATATATATATATATATATATATATATATATATATTCTCAAGCGCACCTACTATGACTGTTACTATTCTTGTTTTCAATTTCCACATTTTTTTTTCGATTTCCAGGTCTTTAAACTTCGATAGTTTTTTTTTTTTTTTTTTTTAAGTCCTTTCTTGCTATTATAAAGTCCGTTGAGCAAGGAATATCAATTAGTAATCAAGTTTTTTTTCGGTTTTTGACAATTAAGTCTGGCCTATTTGCTTCAATTTTTTATCTGTAAAGATGGCATAATCCCATAGAATTGTGATTTCTTCTGTTTCTGTAACCGGTGCTGGGTGATGTTCATACCAGTTTTTATTAACACCGATGATCGTTAACGTTATCAATATCGCCTTTATTAGCCTCGTTCTGGATATTGTCCATGCAGAGGTTGTTTCGTGTCAGGGTTGTTTCAAGAGATTTATCCTTGGCTTTCATTTTGATATTTTTTGATGCAAAAGTTGGTTCTTGGGTTCTGCTTTGGTTTTCTACAGAATCTACTAAATGTAAATCTCGTTTGTATTTACAACTTTCTTTCATGACTGAATATTTTTCTTTCTGTTTTCGTGTTGTTTGACTGATTGTATCATCCAGTCCTTTTTTGATTCTATGTACGTTAATAAGCCAAAAGTTGTTGTCTTGTATGAAAATTCTAGCTGAATAAAAGCCTGTTCCACATTCTTTACGGTGTATTTATAGACGGTCGTCATCAGCATTTGGTTGATGGATGTTATGCTTAGAAAGAAGATTTCTTGTTTTAGAATTCAGTTGTCTAATATCATTTATAGTTCAGTTTAAGATATTGAAACGACACTGAACCATTGGAATGGCAGGGCTATTAATGGCCATAATTCTCTTCTGAGAACTCAATTCAGGTCTTAATATCAATCACACTCTTCCATAGTAATTTTTCGAATTATTTCTTTATTTTATTATGGTGAATTCCTTCACCCTCACTTACACTATTTATAAGCTTCTTCTTGCTCTATATCTTTGTTTGTTACCCCAGGGTCTAAGCTAATAGAGGAGGTTTATTGTAGTGATCCTCATAAAATCATGGCTTTAGAACATTTATACAAACCGAATTTCATTCCAATATCATCACTAGGACTTTTTTTTTTATATTTTTCAGGAAACCATCGATTTCACTGAGGTATCTTATAGCCATATTCCCTCCTGTTAAATTCGCAGGTGAATGCGCTTAGTGATATACAAAATAATAAATAGTAATATACAAAGACTCACCTTCAAATATTCCTCTGTTGCTGCTTATTATTATTATTATTATTATTATTATTATTATTATTATTATTATTTACTTTGATTTCTGGCGTTTTCACATTTCTTACCGGGTACCGCCAAGAGACCTAAGGTTAGAAATGGCACCATGACACTTTCCACTGACAAAAATAAAAAAATACATAGATAATGCCCTTCGTAAAGTGTGGGCTGTACTTGTCAGAACAATGTTTTGTATCTCCTTGAGGCATGGACTTCCAGGAATCCCTTCAATTAGTCTACTGCAATCTTTTCCAACCAATTCTAGGGCTCCAACTACAACAGGGATTGTTGATGTTCCCATGTGCCACATTTTTGAGATTTCTATTTCAAGGTCCTTGTATTTTGACAGCTTTTTGAATATCTTCAAAGATACATTGCAGTCAGCAGGGACTTCCATATCAATAAGGAGGCACTTTTTGTTTGTGGTCATTAATAACAATATCTGGACGGTTGGCTTTGATTGTTCTGTCAGTGTGTATTGTGTAGTCCCATAGAATTGTAACAGGTCTTATCTCCGTAAACGGGTCTGGATGGTGTCATACCAGTTTCTTTCAGTTCCCTTCCCGTAGAAGTTGCAGATTTTCCAGTGCAGATATTGGCCCACTCTATCATGTCGGGTTTTATACTCAGTGGGTGCCAATATCGTGCAACCTGATACAAGATGATCAATCGTTTCTGGATATTTATCACAGAATCAACATTTTGAGCTAACACAATATTTTAGTATATGTGCTTGAAATTCCTAGTTCTTTGAAATTGGTCCTGTGCAGCAAGGATAAAACCTTCAGTTTCAACTTTCAACCCTGCACTACATAGTCACTGATGGGTACCGGTCTACGTCAGCTTGTTTTGTACGGGCAGAGTATTGGCCATGAAGCGGTTTATCTTGCCATTGTTTCTGTATCTGGTCGGTTGCATTTGTCTTTGCTTATTATTATTATAAAAATAATATTATACCTTTTCGTTTTCAAATAGAGACATGCCATTACTGGCGTACTCTTGCATTGTAAATGAGGAAAAAAGGGATTGTCAGTGGTCAGGAATAGAGACAGGCCTTACTGGCAGAATAAGGCTATTATATATAGAAATGCATTGTCAATGTGGAAGAAAAGGATTGTCGATGGTCAAGAAAGAGGGCAAGTCTTACTGGCTGAATAGGGCTATTATGTGAAAGAATTGCAATACTTATTTTGAAAGAAGGGGTTTTTTAAGAGTTCGCCCTTGTATATAAAACTGGGGAGAAAACTATTTATTACCAATAAAATCTAAAACACCAAAAGGAATAATGAACTAAACTATACAAATATTACGCGCCAGAATCCGTATGACTTGAACCATATGAAAAGTATTATTTTTTTTTCTTTTAATCATATTGAATTTCGTAGCCGAGTTCTGCTATAAGATGATTTATTTGTATACCACATAATATCTGGGAAAAATCATTGAATTATATCTCGAACTTTTAGAATAATCTCCGTTAAGCACTGTGTATACATAAATAGGAAAATAAAACACCGAATAAACGAGACCCATATGAAAAATATTTGATTTTCAAATGTGAAGTGTTTTAGATTTGGAAAATAAATATGGGAAAATTGACAGAAAATATTATATTATCCAATATGAGCTACCGGCATTTATTTGCCGCAAGCAAATATTTTATATATCATATATTTTTACACCAATACAGCAGTGAATATATATATATATATATATATATATATGTGTGTGTGTGTGTGTGTGTGTGTGTGTATGTATTTAGGCAGCAATCTTTCTTTCATGCACATTTTAGAGAATACGACAGACAAGGTACTTTGATTTAGTTTTTTATGCAATTTCACATGTGATAAAAACTGTCCAATTGTTCTTTTTATCAGAGTGCTTTCGGCTATACGTTTAGCTGTTTTCAAGGTTGAAATATATTAACTGTTAACAAGAAATAGATTGTTAACAACACAAATATAATAGCATCATCTTCATGCAAAAAATGGTTAAAAATAATGGAAGCCATATTAATAAAAACAAAATAAAAAAACAACACTCAATAATATCAACTATGAACATGGACGCAATGTCTTGACCGTGTTTTGAAAATGAAAACATTATATAAATACAAACATGCAACAAGCTATTTCTTGTTAAGAGTTAATATATTTCAACCTTAAAAATGGCTAAATATATAGTCGAAAACTCCCGGAATGAAAGAATAATTGGAGAAATATTATATAATTTATCATCAGAAAAGAAAACAATTATAAGATCACATCAGAAATTATATAAAAAACTAAATCAAAGTATCTTGTCTGTCGTATTCAATATATATATATATATATATATATATATATATATATATATATAGTCTGTAAATTTACATTCAGCACTGTTTTGTAAAAATATCAATAAGAACACCATGTTTACATTCAACACGTGATAAGACACCGGGGTGTTGAAACAACATGGCTATTTTTGTAGTGATTTTATAACATATTTATGTTATAATTTTTTTAAAATAATTATATCTGCTCTACTTTGTATTGAGGACACTTTTAAGAATAGTAATTGTTGGTTATTGGAATTCATTCAGTATACACTAATTATATACTTATATATAACGTCATCCACAGACAAACTGTTTCGCAGCTCATCAGTGTGGCTAGACACCGAGTTGCCTCTAGCTAGGATCAAAACCCGACTGAAATGGTTTCAGTCGGAGATTCTACCACTAAGCCGTCGGCGTACGGTAGGGACGAAGGTGGATTTTTAGCGTATTTATTTTAAATTCGCGAAGAGTATATATGTATGTATGTATGTATATATATATATATATATATATATATATATATATATATATATATATATATATATATAATAATATAAAATAATTGATTTCTTGTATCTTAATTCAACGGACTTTTGTATATATGATAAAGAAAGATTTAATCCAGTTATTTTTTTTACCATGAAATTTCTAAAATCGTATATATGTATAGTAGTAATACTATATAGTACTACTGTTATTTTCTGCAGTCTTCTGGTACTTTCTGAAGCCCTCTGTAACTTCCTGAAGGTCTTCTAGAGATTCCCGAAGCCTTCTCGAACTTCATCGAAACTTGTAGAACTTGTTTTTGTTTATTTGTAAATTTGTAAGTGCGTTAAAATACATAAGTATTATTCAATTACATCATTAGCAGATTGAACAATAAACCATCTGCAATGTTTGTTGATTTATAAGTTTGTCCTTATTCTGAAGCTAAAAACGGTTAAATGCTTTAAAAATATATAAGTACTATCCAATTACATCATTAGTATATAGCAAAATAAAGTTTGTGTATTATTTTATATCCTTATTGCGTATATGGTAAAATCAGATTATCGTTTTGGGGTGATGTTTTCGAAGGAAACAAATTAATGCCTTTTTCATTACTGATGAACAAATGTTCATCGATTTATGACACAGGAACATAAATCTCATATATATATATATATATATATATATATATATATATATATATATATATATATATGTGAAAATATATAGAAAATAGGAAGGAACTGGTTAGGTAAATAATCCAAAGTCCCTTAGTATTTTTAGTTATTATTTTTAAAAATAGTGCTCGATACAAAAGTAGAGCATAAATATAATTATTTATTTAAAATATGATTCCAAATCGCGACATAAGAGTCCCATGTTTTTCAAAACAAGAGCCGAAAACTTCAATATAATTATTTAAATCAGTTAAATTATTTAAATTAAATTGAGTTAAAATAAGCTCTGTTCCATCTTCAAGCGAAATTTCGCTTTAACTCAATTTAATTTAAATAATTTAAATGATTTAAATAATTATATTGAAGTTTTCGGCTCTTGTTTTGAAACATGGGACTTCTTATGTCGCGATTTGGAATCATATTTTTAAATAAATAATTATATATATATATATATATATATATATATATATATATATACAGATTGCGATGGGCAATTGGTCATTTTGTATTTTTAATTTTGCGCATGCGTGTTGATTCTTTTGTATTTTGTCGACTACACAGTAGAGTCAACGTCTGAGAGAAAAAGTAGCCCCATAACGCAATTCATTCCACCAGAAACGGTATATTGTACTGTTTGCCATTCGCAACGGACTCTCCAATACGAACATTTGAGAGAGCTTGGGTGGCAATCTGAGGACAGTGCAGAGGATTCGAAAAGTGTTGAAGGAATCTTATAGTGATTACGAAGGTGTTTCGTGTGATCACTAGTGATGGAGTCGTTAGGCCTTAATAAATCTCCCCACAATGCCTCGGACTAAACAGGGAGTACTACATAAAGTGACTTGAGGAGGTATTGCTGTCCTGGGTCAAGTGGATGGCTGCTGGAAGACCATATATCTGGCAACAGGACAAGCAGGAGAATCCCGTCATGGCTGTCAAACAATTTCTGCAACCATATCACCCCTTACATCTGGCAACCCGACTCCTCATGCTGCAACCAATTTGATTATTATTTGTGGGGCACAGTTCGGCGAGATACCAACAAAATTCCTTGTAACATAACCCCAAAGATGAGGTGAAAGCAAAGATTGTGGCAGGATTCCCCAACTTAAACAAGGAGATCGTCGAGAAGAGTTGCAGGTGGTTCCCATGTCGTCTCGAGACCGTGGTTGTAGCCAGTTGTGAGTTAACTAAATAAATTTACTCTTTGGTATTTGAAGATATTTTTGCATATGTTATGGTCCGATTCCTTGTACCACGGTGATAGTCAAAGATAGAACCAATAAAGAAGAACTCGAACACAGGTATGGAATAACACAGATATATTACAAATAGGAATATATACAGAGAAGTATAAGTGTTAGTATGAACAATCAGGTTTAGTAGAGAGAACAATGTAATCTCGACCATTATCACTATTCCAATGTCTTGCAGTAACTGTCTGAACGCGACTCTGTTTCGAACTGCCTCTGACTCGACTCTTGACTCGACTTGAACTACTGACTCAGCTTGAACTACTGACTCCACTTGAACTACTGACTGACGATATTCAGTCCCCTCCACTGGGGTAGCATGTGACACAAGGTCGGTTATTTATTGTGGGTTCTCCGAGCCCGTGGGCTCGGCCCAAAAATATGCCCATTGAACCCGTATAAACAGGTTCAGGTCCGGTTTACCTCCCCGGACGAGACTTAACAGAAACGTGCCCTTAGGCGCAATCTTTCTTGTATTAAATTCATCGAAATTTTCATATCTGTTGATTTCAAGGATTCGATCCTACGTCGCCTTGGACAGAGGGCAACCGTCGTTAGATTCGACATGCAAAAAGTTTGAATCATGCCGGAGTTTTAATAAAATTTCTCGAATATTCAGACCGGTATACTAAAATTCACGAATATCCTGTTTAAGAAATGAACTTTGCGCCCACTCAAAGTATCCCCAAAAATAAAAACAGGGAAAAAGTCGAGCAAAAACGCGATGCATATCACCTCACAACGTTTAGCATTAAACAGACTGCCATCCCTGGGTGCTGACTTCAATATCCACTTTTATATTTATATACGCTCTATCTCTGATATTGAACACTTTAACCCATAAATATGGCATACCTTAAAACTATATTTTATCATATATATATATATATATATATATATATATATATATATATATATATATATATATAATAGATAGGAAAAGACAATATTTATAAGGCATTTTAAAAAGCAAAAGCTAAAATAAAAACAACCGATTCGAGAATAAAACAGCATTTCCTCACCAGTATTTTGAATCCGTCCTCAAGGAATAGCCAATTGACTAACAGTTCTGATTCTGCCATTGCTGAACATTTAATAAATAGAAGGAAATGTGTGGAAAATTTTAGTTAAAAATTAATTTACACGCTTTTTAAATTCCCAGAATAAATAAACTTGATAAGTCCTGGGACGAAACTGGTTGTTTTTATTTTTTACTTTTGCTTTTAAAAAATGCCTTATAAATATTGTCTTTTCCTATCTATTATTAAATTCTGTACCACGAAAACTTATTTTTATATATATACATACATATATATATATATATATATATATATATATATATATATATATATATATATATATATATATATTAAATTAAAATTTATTTTATTTTAATCGCGTTCCAACATTCCTTGTTTCGTTATAATTGCTGTCTTGTTTGTTTTTGTATTTCGCCAATGATTGCTTTTAAAAAATGTTGATTGAAATGATCTTAAGATATAAAATGACGTCTATCTTTTTTAAATCTATGTTCTATTTATGTGGCTACAAGTCTTGTGTATATATATATATATATATTACATGAATCATTCATACAAAAACAGATTAGTGAAATTAATGATATAAATGGCGAGAATACATCTTCGCAAACATATTTATTAAAATTACATTAACCCACGAACCTCTAGATGAATATTGTAACCCCTGAATGATTCATGTAATATAAATTGAACTGCACCATATATTTGATATATATATATATATATATATATATATATATATATATATATATATATATATATATATATATATATATATACGTTACATATACGATTTAATATCTGATGTGGGCCCAAAGTCAGGACCACAGAATGAAAACATGGAACACGGATTAGAGGTGAGAAAGATATATTAAACAAAAAGGTTACAAAGATAGTGTAAGTATAAGCGGAGCTTACTATGTGCTAGTGTCCAATACTGGTAGTCGTAGGCGGCTGATACTACGGTATTAGAATACTCTCCCTCCTCCTCCTCCTCCTCTTCTTCTTCTTCTCTCTTGAGTGTTATGTTGCATACTTTATATAGTCCTAGAAGAGTCCATGTTGTAGGTATGTTACGGTCTCACAATAATATCAAAACAAGGAAATTTATCCGCTGAAGAAAAAATCGATCAACAAATATAATATATATAACATTACTTGTTTTAATGAACATTTACTTCCTAGACACACCAATTATATATATATATATATATATGTGTGTGTGTGTGTGTGTGTGTGTGTGTGTGTGTGTGTGTGTTTTGGGTGTGTGTTTGGGTGTGTGAAAGTGAGAGAGAGAGCGTTGAAAAGAACGGTAAATACATGGAAGCGAAAAGATGCATTATTTTTAAAAGCAAAAGTATTAGGTACACATTTTTTCTATGTTTCCCAGTGTGTCATTTTATATCTTTCACGGTCATTTTTTAAGCTAATGCTTTTTGCGTGTATTTCTGCATTAGGTTCGCTGTTAATGATTTGGTTTCCCGTAGATAACGGATGAAGATGTCTACATTTTTTTGTCAAACAGACATAATTTTTTTTAAAATTTTTTCTCTATTTTTTGTTTTTCGTCTTTCGTGTTCCTCCTTCTCCATTATTTCAAACTCTTCATTAATTTTCTTTTTTATACACTAATATATATATATATATATATATATATATATATATATATATATATATATATATATATATATATATTTGATATTCACTTATTTCTTTTTCAGAGACAGTTCCGACCTCTTTAAGATTATGAGCTTTTTTCTTGCTTTTGTTTTTACAGTCTAAAACTTTTAAATTTTTAGAGTCTTTTTTTTATAACTCAGATTCTTGGTTCGTTAATGTTTTCTATTCTTCAAATTTTCGTTCCTCTTTTAAACATTCTTCCTAGTTTTCTTTTGGTCCAAAATTTTAGCAAATTCTTTGGTTCGTTCTTTTCCTCGTTTATTTGGCATTTCGGATTCTTATCCGTCTTCTAGAGTTTATTCTTTCTTTAGAGTCTGATTTCTCCTTCCTGTTTTTATACTTTATTCTTTGTCATCATTCCCTTTTAATCTCTCGACTTTATTCTTCATCTATACCTTTAATGGTTCTTTTTAAAAAAAAATTGCCTTATTTTTGCCTTACAAGTCTTTATTTTTGTTTCGAATTGCTACCAGCCTTTCTTCATTTTTTTGACTGCTAATAGCTTCTCAATAGATATCGATCATTTATCATCAGCCATTACTTTTATCTCTTTTCTTTCTTCCTTTCTTATTTAGCGCTTGTCTGTCATTCACTTCTTAAACTGTATACTCTTTTTTTCTTTATACGTTATCTTCATTATTTAAACAAATCATTTTTGCGTAAATGTCTGATAGTTTACGTGATCGACAATGTATTTTTGCATAAATAGCTTCAGATTATTTAACAAGATGTTTTTTTTTTTTAAATAATATGTTTTACTGTCTTCTCGTCCTAAAAATTACGTTCTCCCCTGTTAAGCCTGTTGTTCTTTGTCAGTATTTCCTTTTTGTTTTGTTTCATTGTCCTTTCTAACGAGATTCTCATTGTGCACGAGATTGTGTTACCTTCTTTTCTCGTTATACTTATCTTTCATTCATTTACCGTAAAATGTAAGAGATTTTTTTTTCTTTCATCCTTACCATTTCTCTTTTACTTCTTTTACTTTAACATTTACTAAGCATTTTCTGTGAGAAACGTAGTCAAATTTCTAAAGAAGAAAGAAAACGGAGTCTGGGATGGTCATATTTCATTCATCTAAGTCAGAATAGTTTTCTTCTTATCTATGCTGATAAATACTTAGAATCATGGCGGACAAATTGACTGAAGCAGGACTGATATTTCTCCTGGATAATACGCAATTCCATAGATTACGTCATTTTTTTTCTGGTTACGATCTCATTATTTACCAGTATCCGTAAATCCCACCATTATATATAAAAATAATTTTTAATATTTTGTCTAAGAACAAAAATTAAGCATCAAGTTCTTTACAAATAAGCGTATATATTTCACAAATAAAATATCTAATATTTTATCCTATTTAGATCGTTCAGACTCTTGTCCTCATCGTTATAGTAACATACTCGACCTTTTGGCCGTTGTACGCTCCGGCCTTCTTCAGGATCTGTCATTATTTCTGAGATGAGGTAACTATTTACATTATTTGGCATATTGTCCTCATCTTCATGATCATATTCAGGACGTTTAGGTCGTTGTAAGCTCCGACATTCTTCAGGACCTGTCTACATTTCTGCGAAGTGGTATTGTAACTATTTAAATTATTTATAACGTTCGAACTCTTGTCCTTATCTTCATTGTCATATTCATGACGTTTCGGCCTTCTTCAGGATCTGTCTATATTTCTGAGATGAGGGATCATAACTATTTACACTGTTTACATTGTTCGGTCTGTTGTATTCGTTGCAATATTCACGATGTTTCGGTCGTTGTACCCTCTCGCCTTCTTCAGGTGATATCCGTTGGATTTTCGAACCGACCCCTATATTTCATCCCCCGGCGTAAATTGTTCTAGTTCAATGTGCCATGATATCTCTAGATGTCTCAGTTTCAGCTAGTAACCCAACTTTTGTTCACCTCGGATGTGGCCAGGTATTAAACTCAGAACCCTTTGACAAAAGTCCCCGGAAGAAGGCCGGAGCATGCCACGGATGAAACGCCGTGAATATGACAAAGATGAGGATAACAGTACAAACAATGTAAATTGTGTAAATAGTTACAGGAACTCATGTCGGAACTATAGACAGACCCTGAAGAAGGCCGAAGTGTACATCGTCCGAAACGTAGTGAATATGACAATAAAGACGAGGACAACAGTCCGAACAATGTAAATATTGTAAATAGTTACAGTAACTCATGTCGGAACTAGAGAGAGATCATGAAGAAGGCCTGAACGTATAACGACCGAAACGTCGTGAATATTGGAACGAATACAACAGACCGAACAATGTAAACAGTGTAAATAGTTACGATCCCTCATCTCAGAAATATAGACAGATCCTGAAGAAGGCCGGAGCGTGCACGACTGAAACGTCGTGAATATGACAATAAAGATGAGAACAACAGTCCAAACAATGTCAATAATGTAAATAGAGTAACTCATCTCGGAAATAAAGAAAGGTGTTAAAATTTATCCCAGTAAATAAATATATTGCGTATTATAAAAAGGTAATTTCATATCGCTGAATATCTGTCGTCACAGTTTTTACGTGTTGAATATTTTTATTGCAGCAATATTAGAGCAACAGTTAAATGTTGGAAGGAACCATATATTTTCATCAGAGCGGCAATGGTCTTCATAGAACTAATGGCACAAATGTTTTTATTGCAGGTATAAGGAATTTTCAAAGACACTTTGGAAATCATGAAAAACGTATTAGATGCCCGGAATCAATCATATTTTTTTCTTTACTTGAAAGGAAAAGAACTTGTTGACATAATTTTTCTACGATTACCAGAAAGACAGAGAGAGAGAGAGAGATAAAGAGAGAGAGGAAGAGAGAGAGAGAGAGAAAAAGAGAAAGAGAGAGAGGAAGAGAGAGAGAAAGAGAGAGAGAAAGAGAGGGGGAGAAAAAGAAAGAGAGAAAGATAGAAAGAGATAAAAAAGAGAAAGAGAAAGAGAGAGAGAAAGAGAGGGGGAGAAAAAGAAAGAGAGAAAGATAGAAAGAGATAAAAAAGAGAAAGAGAAAGAGAGAGAGAGAGAAAAAAGAGAAAGAAAGAGAGAGAAGAGAGAGAAAGCGATAGAGAAAGAGATACAGAGAGAGAGAAAGAGAGAGAGAGAGAAAGAAAGAGAGAGAGAAAGAGAGAGAAAGAGAGAGAGAAAGAGAAAGAGAGAGAAAAAAGAGAAAGAGAGAGACAAAGAGAGAGAGAGAAAGAGAGAGTGAGAGAGAAAGAGAGAAAGAGAAAGAGAGTGAAAGAGAGTGAAAGAGAGAGAGAGATTAAACTTAATTGCAACATCCAGAAAAGAGGAAATAAATAACCTGAAATGAAATATCCGAAATAATTATGATGCTTTTCAAAACCGACATTATTATGCTAATTAGACATGCTATAAATATTATGTATAATGAACAAGTGCGTTTAGTTCGCACATGTCTTCTACTATTAATTTTTACTACTACGACTATTGTTATTATTATTAACTAGCAGCATGGCCCGGCGTTACCCGTGCTTGATTCAAAAATCGTACGACTCATACAGCAATCGCTATCACTTGACTTAAAATATTTTTGCCCTTCCTTGGCTTTAAAGGAGTGCCCTTTGCCGTGCTGATGTTGCTACATGCCTTACTTCTTGCCTATCTCACACTGCGAATTTTTTGTAAGCTCTATACTAAACATTAACTCTGTTAAGAAAAAAGAACGAAACAAAATGAACACAAAACGATCAGCTTTAAAAAAAAAGGACTCGTAACTGGAAAAACCGAATGAGAAAAGAATGTTAACAACAAATACTTTTTCACACCTAACCCAGTTCTGCGGAATCAGAATCAACGTTGAGTTCAAGCAAGCGAATGAGCCAATTGGAGTAAAGTGCCATGCAGATTTAAATTTTTCCCACTTGTGACGAATGCAGCTATCGATTTTTTTTTTGTATGCTAGCATGCTAGTTAACATTCGTGTCAGTCAGCTGTTGGCTCTCACGCTGGCCAATAGAATCTTCCTGCCCATTCATGGTAGCCAGCTATCGGCTCTCACTCTGGCCAGTAGAAAATGGCCGCAAACTACAGGAAACTGCCGTAGAAGCAAGAAAAAATCGATTATTTCCACTATCGATGGGAGTTGGGAAATGCAAAGTCGGCTTTGGCCTTCCCACTAACTTGGATCATGTGCATGCAAATTTTGGTGCAAATCCGTCGAAAATTGCGGCCGTGCATTCGTTACACACACACACACACACACACACACACACACACACACACACACACACACACATATTTTATAGATCGAGATTTTATTTTCTTTGATTTCTAGTGTGTACACATTTCTTTCCGGTTCCCGCCTAGAGACCTAAGGTTAGAAATGGCCTCATGTCATTTTCCATTGACCAACTAAACACACACACACACACAAACACACACACACACACACACACACACACACACACACACACACACACACACACACACATATTTTACACAGATAAAACCTTTCGTAAGGTGTGGGCTATACTATACTTGTGAGAACATTTTTTGTATGTCTTTAAGGCATGGGCTACCAGGAATCTCTTCAATGAGCCTACTGGAATTTTTTCCAACTAATCCGAGGGCTCCAACTACAACAGGGATTGCTGATGTTCCCATTTGCCACATTTTTGAAAGGAAAAGAACTCGTGAAATTAAAGTTAATTGCAACATTCAGAAAAGAGGGAATAAATAATCTGAAAATGAAATATCCGAAATTATTGTGATGTTTTTGAAACCGACATTATTAAGTTAATTCGACATGGTACAAATATTATGTATAATCAACAAATGCATTTACTTAGCACTTTACTACTACTACTACTGCTGTTATTATGAAAGATCCTTTCGTAACAATATATGTTTTGAACGGTTGATAGTGATAATATGCCGCAGCTTGTAGACATCATTTTCCACAGTACATCAACTGTTTCAAGTAAAGGTGCTAGCTACGCACTCCCAATGATGTCAGGCAACTTGCAAGAAAGAAATATTTCTGAAAATGTTCTCGATTGCGATAGCCACAAAAAGAACATCTTCAGATAATCCTTGTTACTATTAGGGAGTAACAAAAACTATATTACGTAAAATGGTAATCCCGGAATATAACTTGGCTTTAATAATATACAGCGAAACCGATTTATAAATCCTTTCTAATCATGGCAATGATCTAGTTTAAAAAATTTTAAAGCGACGGAAAAATATCGGACCAAAGAAAAATCCTATATGCAATAAAATATGACACTAAAGGCTATCTACTTTCAAACCCATTAAATACTCCTTTTGCGTATAGAGCTATGGCTGATAGGACTTAATATAAACGGATTCCAAAACTTTCCAATGATATCTAGGCTTTAAAACAGGGAACACTACTGATTTTTAATGAATTGTCCCGCTATCGCTGAATCTGTTACAATTAGTCAACTATGTAAATTTTCCATCTCCACGTTGGGAATGTTGTCTAATACGTGTTGGTTGATCCGAGCTGACAACCTTTGACCCGTTCTGCCTACATAGTAATGAAATCTAAATTGGTAAATTACCGAGGTAATATGACAGGTAGACAAAATATCCTTCTGGGTCCGTCTCAACATAAGTCATGAACAAATAACCAAGAGTTGGATTGGCGGAATATATCTTTATTTTACACCAATAGAAAACCGCTTAGCAAACTAGCTTATTGGAAAGTTACCTTGCCAGTCCACCGTACACATAAATACAATGAATATTTCTGGTGACCAATTAGCCTAAGTTTAAAAAAGCGTCGCAAATTGCGAGTGCTGGGCTCCACAATAGACAGAGTAGATTTGTTCTAGCTCAGAAACTCCTTAATATTATTTAGGTAATTTAGTTACTAAACATATTACCAAGGCCCGACGAAGCAATGTTTCAGTATTTATTTTTTTTTTTTCTTCTATTTCGATAAAAAAAAAAAATATCTCCCTACCCACATATATAAACCCGTAAAAGTTGGTTTCCGGTTCATCGATATAAGGAATCCTTCATATTCCGGAAATATTTTCTATAGATGGTTTCCTTGGCAATAGTCAGTAGTACCACATTTCATTCTGTCTTTTGTTCTATCTTTCTGTCTTTTTTTTTTTCTTTTTGACTTTCTTTCTTGTTTCTTCTTACTTGTTTCTGTTAATACGTTCCTTCCCAAAAGGAGGGCTTTATTTCGTCCAATCTAATATGGCTGTCTTTCTGATTTTCTTTCTTTTTTTTTTGTTTTTATTTCTTTTCTCCTATTAACCTGTTTCTTCTCAAAAGAACGCTTTGTTTCGTTGAGTTTAATACTTTTTATTTATTTATTTATTTATTTACTTATTCTTTCTTTTACATTTTATTTCTTTTGAATTTTTTTTCTTTTTTTTCTCTTTCATAGTTTTTCTTTCTTTTGTTTAAATTTCTTTCTTTTTTTTTTTCTGTTAATACGTTCCTGCACAAAGAAGTGTTCTGTTTAATCCAATTTAATATTTTCTTTTTTGTGTTCAGTTTGTCTTTTGGGCGTTTTTTTCCGTTAAAATGTTTCTGCTTAAAAGAGCGTTTTGTGTAATGCTTTCATTCTTTCTTTATTTCTTTCTTTTCAAACATTTTATTTCTATTCAAAGTTTTTTGTCTCTTTTTCCTTTCTTTCTTTCTATAGGTTTTCTTTCTTTCTTTTTTCTATAGTTTTTCTTTCTTTCTTTCTTTCTTTCTTTCATCCATTCATTCATACATTCATTCATTCATTCTTTCTTTCTTTCTATAGGTTTTCTTTCTTTATTTTTTTTTTCTATAGTTTTTCTTTCATTCATTCATTTATTCATTCTTTCTTTCTATAGGTTTTCTTTCTTTCTTTTTTCTATAGTTTTTCTTTCTTTCTTTCTTTCTTTCTACAGGTTTTCTTTCTTTCTTTTTTCTTTCTTTCATCCATTCATTCATACATTCATTCATTCATTCTTTCTTTCTTTCTTTCTATAAGTTTTCTTTCTTTCTTTCTTTTTTCTATAGTTTTTCTTTCTTTCTTTCTTTCTTTCTTTCTATAGGTTTTCTTTCTTTCTTTTCTCTATAGGTTTTCTTTCTTTCTTTCTTTCTTTCATCCATTCATTCATACATTCATTCATTCATTCTTTCTTTCTTTCTATAGGTTTTCTTTCTTTCTTTTTTCTATAGTTTTTCTTTCTTTCTTTTTTCCATAGGTTTTCCTTCTTTCATTCATTCATGCATTCTTTCTTTCTTTCTTTCTTTCTTTCTTTCTTTCTTTCTATAGGTTTTCATTCTTTTTTATAGTTTTTCTTTCTTTCTTTCTTTCTTTCTTTCTTTCATTCATCCATTCTTTCTTTCTTTCTTTTTATAGGGTTTCTTTCTTTCTTTTTTCCATAGGTTTTCTTTCTTTCCTTTTTTCATTCATTCATTCGTTCTTTCTCTCTTTCTTTCTTTCTTTCTTTCTTTCTATAGGATTTCTTTCTTTCTTTTTTTCCATAGGTTTTCTTTCTTTCATTCATTCATTCTTTCTTTCTTTCTATAGGTTTTTTTCTTTTATTTCAATATATTTCCTTTTTTTATCTTTTAATAAATTCCTACTAAAAAAAAATATCCTGTTTCGTCCAATCTAATATTTCTTTCTTTGTACTTTTCTTCCTTTTTAGTTTTCTTTCTTTTTTTCTGTTTGAAATGTTTCTTATCAAAAGAGTGCTTCTTCTCAACCAATCTAATATTTCCTTTCTTTATTTCCTTTCTACGTAGTTCCTCATTTTCTTCTTCCTTTCTTTTTTTACTTTCTTTCTTCTGCTAATACGTCTCTTCTCAATATAGTACATTTTTTACGAACAATCTATTATTTCTTTCTTTCTCTATTTGTTTCATTCTTTGCATTAAGATTACCCATTTTTTATGTAGTCCTTTCTTTTACTTTCTTCACTTTTCTCTTTCATTTTCTTCTTTCTTTTAAGTCGTTAATATTTATTCTCTCTTTTCCTTTATGCTTTTAACCTTTTTCACAATTTTTGTTTTTTCTCTTTTACTACATTTCTTGTCACTCATTGTTCTCGGGATTTGACTCAATTTGTTTTTTTCCACGCCCTGCCCCACCTTCATGTTCCGCCTTTCTTTCTTTTCAGCTTCTTCTTTTTTATTACTTACGTACATACAGCCTTAGCGTCAAATCGAGACGAAAACGCCTTCATCATAATGGAATCAGATTTGGTTTCAAACAATAAATAAGCTGACGTGAAATACAAGAGAAGAGGAATCTTCGAGACAAAAGCAGGCGGATTGACTCGACGCTGACAATCTATCAGGACACACGTTCGTCCAAATGGCAGACAGACATACATTATACCTACCCAAAAGTAGGGACACACACATATACGCACACATCTTCTTGTATATCCTGTGCACCGTCAGGACGTAAGCGATCTCCACACTTCATCTCCTTTGCAATTCTTAGTAATGTTTGTGATCATGGTATCACTACTAATCCCAGTTCCACCAACTATTTAAACAAGCTCGTCATTCACTACCTTCCTCTGACATTCTTGCCTTCAAAATGACCTGTGAGGATTAAGATTTCCAAGCCGTCTTTCCTCATTATGCAGTGAAAAGTTCAACTCTTTATTATTCTTTATCTAACTGAACATAGGAAACACATATACGCATACATCAATACATACACCAATATATATATATATATATATATATATATATATATATATATATATATATATATAGATAGATAGATAGATAGATGATAGAAAATATGTAGAAAATAGAAAGAACATGTAAGATAAATAATCCGAGTTATTTCGTTTTTTTATATTTAAAAAACAGTCCTCCATACAGAAGTAATATATATATATATATATATATATATATATATATATATATATATATATATTAAAGAAAGACAGACCAGTTTAAGGATCCATTATAATAATTATTTCACCAGAGCCCTTGTAAAGGACGCTGGATGATTAGTCATCAGATTGCACTTGCAAAAGGTGAAACGAAAAATGAAATGAAAATTCGCACTTTTGATGGGTAGTGTATGTTTTTGTAATTTAACAGAGAGGGTAATGAGGAGTGGTGGGAGAGACATGGTCAAGTTTAGAGAGGGTTTATTTTAATATTTCTTTCAATCACACTTAGTATTGAGGGAGGAGGAACCAGACCATGACCTATTTAAACGGTTAACTTAACGGAAGTGATATATTGAAAAGGGAGAGGAGAAGAGAGAAAAGAAAACGGAAAAAGAAGGGGGCAAGTAAAGTGAAAAAGGCTGTAAACAGGTTTCACGTAGGAAGAATAGGGGTGGTATAGTTTTAGCAATTTATGTAAAAAATAGATTTTAATGTTTGATAGTAATTTAAATGTCTAAAAAATCTACGAAGAAATTAATTTGAGGCTTGCTAGCAATGTAAATATTTAATTATTTTACAAATAATTTAGGGATTTAATATAACTTAAGTACTGTATTTATTAACACGTTCTTAGAGAACACATTAATTTTTTTTAAAATATAACAGTTAACCGATAGTAATCTTTTAATATTGTAAAAGACTGTTAAGGTAACATCTTTTTCAGTTTGAATCTAATTCATGAATATATATATATATATATATATATATATATATATATATATATATATATATATTAATGCATGTTTCAAATAACAGTATGAACAAGTTTTTTCGATTTAAGTAAGTCCCTTTCATATTGTCTGATAAAACAACAATCTTGGCCGCGTACACAATTCCGGAAAATCCTTGTTGAAAACACAACTATACATAAACAAAAACTAAAAATTCTTGAAGCTATATACATAAAACAGTTGAAACCTAACCTGAACAAAATAAATGATGAAATCTCCACAAATATTCTTAAATGTCTATTATTGATAATAGAAGCCATTGGTTTATACCAACGGCTCCCCATACTTAATACTTCTCGTTTACACTCTCGCGTGGTCATCTGTGACGTCACGAGCTGTAGTGCGATTTTTGATTGCGCGTCTCGTATACACGAGTTAATTGTTGATTTGAAAATTTTTTTCATCATTGTTTCGTCCGTGTATTGATTGATATACTGAAAAGTAATTGTCAACTTTGATAATGGCTTATATAAGCCGAAAGCTTAGGTTGGATTTAAACATGTATCAATATGGTGATTTCCTTTCGTCTTTCAATGATAATGCTATTAAGCTTATCAGACAATTTGAAAGGAAACTTACTTAAAATAAATAGACAAAACTTGTCTATATTACTTAATGAAATATGCATTAATGAAAAATTGCTTCCTAAATATACACAATTTAATATATATATATATATATATATATATATATATATATATATGTATGTGTGTGTGTGTGTGTGTGTATGTATGTATGCATTTATGTATATACATATGTATTATATAGTATAGGTAATAGATCCATTAGTATATAATCCAGGTGGATCCTAGGAATAGCAAATATTAAAACTGATCCGCAGAAAGAACTCAATGTATTTATATATATATATATATATATATATATCTATCTGTGTGTGTGTGTATATATATATATATATATATATATATATATATATATATAAAAATTCCAAAATTACCTCAGATCGGTATAACAATGCCAATCTTCGACGGCACTGAATTTCTTTTATACCCACATTTAGGCAAATTTGGATTTTTGTTGGACTCAAGCATACATACATACGCAATTTTAATTCTATTACAGTGTCGGGACTCTGGATCTTGATGTGAGAGTGCCATCCGAATAGGCACGGAGGGAAAATAACCATCCCACCACCAAACATAGTCAAATAAACCTAAATAGATCCAATTTTTAATTTTTTCTGATGATCGCAAAAGCGTGAAACCCAGGATCACAAACGCATATGCATATATAACTATATATATATATATATATATATATATATATATATATATATATATATGTTATCCCTCATCTTCATTGCCATATTCACAAAGTAACGACCGTTGTACCTCCGGCCTTTGTCAGGTGATTGGTATTTCGAACGGAATACTTTATTTGTCCACCTGGGTAGATTATTCTACTTCCACGTGCCATACCTTTTCCAGATGTCTTAGGTATTACGCTTTTAACTCAACTCTCCAATTTTTTTTTTTACTTTTGTGATTTACCACTGCTGAAACCTGTTATTGAACTCAAAATTCTTCGGGTCTAATCACTGGATCTAACAAACGTTTTTCTTCATGTGTCCTATCATCATCATTATCAGGGTTGCAATTAATAAAGCAAAAGCTATGTGCAACTATCCATGTCTGTTGATGATCTCACAAAGAGATGGGAGTTACTTGGGAAATAAAAGCGATTCTTGACTTATTCAATTGTAATATACGGAAAAATATTCGCGAATATGTATAGTGTTTATAATTTGTTCAATCAGATATGCGAATATATATATATATATATATATATATATATAGATAGATAGATAGATAGATAGATAGATAGATATATATAGTGTGTGTGTGTTTGTTCAACATCATCACTTGATAAGACACCAGAAGTGTTGAAACAAAATGGCTATTTTTGTAGTGATTTTATAAAAAATTTATGTTATAATTTTCGAATAATATATATATATATATATATAGCTTTAATGTATACTATCTTTACGGGTTAAAGTCCTCAATATAAGAGATGGGGCGTATGTAAATACAAAAGTGGACATTGATTTCAACATCCAGATGCAACAGTCTGTTACATGCAGAACGCAATCATCAGGTCATTCAATATCCCCATATATATATATATATATATATATATATATATATATATATAGATAGATAGATATGTGTGTGTGTTTTTGTGCGTGTGTGTGTGTGTGTGTATGTATGTGTGTGTGTGTGTGTATTTTCAATATTTTAGTGTGTTTAAAAAATTTATTTTATTTCAATTTTTATATTTTAATTCAATTGATTAAAACATTGACTGACTGGTTTGAAAATCTATTGTAAATTTTATTTCAATTTACAAGGGGTTGAATTTCGAACTGAAAAATTTATTTCAAACCGCTGGGGTGTGTTCAATTCCATTGTGTAAAATTTGATGGATGTCAGTTAATTAAAAACTTTAATTTTCCATTGAGCTCCAAAATTATTACATTTGGATTAAACATCTGTCACCTCTTTATCCACTCTCTCAATTTCTCTCTATATATATATATATATATATATATATATATATATATATATATGAATGTGTTTGTGTTCATCCACAGAAATCCTGTTGCGCAGCTCATCAGTGGGGTTAAACATCCGATGGCCTCAAGCCGGGATCGAAACCCAACTGATTTGGGATACAGTCGGAGATTTCACCATAAGCCATTGGCGCACGGCAAAGATGAAGATGAATTTAGACGTATTTGTTTATAGACAAACACGCCATTGACAGGAACAACACGATTCGTCTTAACGAAGCCTCTTGCATCAACAGCAGTAATAGTCAGTTTACAAAGTCACTTTTCTCCCAGAAGAGTTCAACCGAAATATATATATTTCCTTGTTTTACCAAAGTAATAATTCGTTCCTGATGTGTTGGTAGAACAACGAACTTTAATTTGCATGTCGAACATACGTATACGAATATTTATTAATATATGTATATTTATTAATATATACTCATTTGCTTTGTCTAACCACATTGAGACGTATTTTCTTTACACCTTATATTACATTGAGTATGTATAATCCGTAAACATAAGGAGGATAAAATCCAGAGAGCTCAAAGTGAATCCAGATCAAATAATTTAAATAAAAACAGACCACTTTAAGGTTCCATAACAACTAAATTATTTCACTACAGCCCTTTTAAAGGACGGCGGATCATCAGAATTTACTTCCAAAAAAAAAATCTTTTGTTTGGAAGTAAATTCTGATGATCCGCAGTCCTTTTAAAAGGGCTGTAGTGAAATAATTTATAACATGGAACCTTAAATGGTCTGTTTTTATTTTATATATATATATATATATATATATATATATATATATATATATATATATATATCTTTTTTTTACATATTAATATTATTTAATAGTTCATCCACATTAATACCTATTTAATATATATATATATATATATATATATATATATGAAAAATATATATAAATATAAATAAATATATAAATTTATATAATTATTTTTATATATTATATGTTCCTACAGACATCTTCATTATAATAGATGCTGTTCAATATCAGAGGACATCGAAAATATATGTGTATTGTATCCCGAAAATCTATTAAAAATGAGTTTGGTTTTGAGACCCAAAGCAACGCTGAGTTTGATTTAAATTTTTAAAGTGTTTGCGTTTATACCAGCCATCGTCGGATCTGGAGGTTTTTGTGTACATTTTGAATTGATTTATTGAGATGGATGTCGCCATTTAAATCCAACCTTTTGTATTAGGTATTTGTAAATTGATTGCACGTTTATTGTACTAAATATATATATATATATATATATATATATATATATGAACATTGTGACCAGATAAATTGGTATGGTCACACTACTACTAACCATGCAAATTTGTCATAATTTAAATTTATTGAATATACCTATACATCCACCTTTCAGACATGGCTCCAAGTAGTCGCATGCTAACTGAGACGGCCACACCCCGGTCGATGGTATCGACCTACCGTGTAACCTGTGTGAGTGTAGACGGAGGGGTCTCCAGACGCGACTGGTGATGGGGAACGCCTCCCCGCCCCCTGCGCCAAGCGGTCGCCAGCCTGGATATAGGAGTTGTGCCTCAGAGATCAAAGGCTTTGCCAGTGTGCAGAGATAATTGTAAGAGTCGGGAACATGGTAACCTCAACATTTTCGATGCGAAATGAACTGGTAAACCATTGAAATATTCTGCCTTGAATGTGACGATGGACCACAATTACAATAGATACATATGAGGGAGTGGTTACTAGAACGGCGATAAATGCGCAGAATAAAGGAATTAATGAATTTTAAACTCATTATCAAATTCAAACGTATCTTGTTTTATTTTGATTTCATTTATTTTAAACAAATATATTTAATATAATAATAAAGAGTGTTTCCATAACTTAGATTGATTTTAAATGTGAATTAAGTTTAAGGATTTTTTTTCTTTTTCTTTCGGATTTAAAACTCAACACATTGGCAAATTCAACCCTGGAAAGATTAACGATCAAATAACGTGTTAAAGTTCCAAGAGTGCAATTGGAAAAAAATGTTCGTAAATTTCTAACAAACTGGGTCGGTGGCAGATGTGAAAACACCATTGCGTGCTCGTTTACACCGTTCAGGTGAAAACATTGCTGCAGTGAACGAGAATATGGCCGAAAATCCAGACCCCTCTATTCGTCATCGCGCGCAGGAATAGAACCTCTCCATAACAACGTTACATGGTTTCCAGTTGCACTTTCGGTTGGTCGATTAGGTTGACCAAAATAACCACAAAGTACGCGAAATGTATTTCTGTTTCAAGGTCCATTTTCGTAATAGGCTTCGACAAATTTAACACGTTGTTTGATTGTTAACTTTTCCAAGTTGTTAAATCTGAAAGAAAAATCAAAAAAAAATCATTAGACGCTTAAACTTAATTCACATTTAAAATCTGTCCAAGTTATTGAAACACCCTTTAAAATAATATAATAATAATTTAATATAACATTAATATTACATTATATTATTTATTATGTTATATCAATATTATATTATATTAATATTATAATACTATAATGTAATATTAATAGTATATTGATATTATATTATGATAATAATATAATAATAATGTTATATAATATTAATATTAAATTATATTATTTATGTTATATCAATATTATATTATATTACTATTATAATAATATAATTTAATATTAATATTATATTGATATTACAGTATGATAATAATAAAATAATAAAATAATATAATACTAATGTAATATAATATTAATATTACATTATTTTATTCATTACACCAATAATATATCATACTAATATGATAATATATATATATATATATATATATATATATATATATATATATATGTGTTTTTGTATGAATGATTTATGTAATTATAAATTAAAACTGCACCTATAATCGAAATTAAAATAACTGATCCAACGTGCAACTTTCGGACAATAAGTGTGACATTCCTGTAATTATTGAACAATATAGTTCATGCCACATTGACGGAAAACCTACCAGTAAAAAAGAATTCTCTTATTGCTATATTTGTACAAAAACGCACAACCTTAAAATTTAAATTCAAACTCAGCGTTGCGACCGCACGTTCCAAAACAATAACACATTTCTCATAGCATTTTTCGGATTACATCTCTATTTTCGTTGTCCTCTTATTACCGAGAAGTAAAAACAAGAACAAATCCATTTCCATACCCGAGGATGTCTGTTGGAACAGACGAAAGCTTGTAAAAAATTAAAAAGACATTATGCAACTGGAATTTATAAACAGGGATCATATCATTCATATACAGGTTTGGGGTTGGTGTATCTTATTGAAATTGTTTGCGAAGATGTATTCTCGCCATTTAAATTATCAACCTCTATATTTGATTTTTGCATGAATGATTCATGTAATTATATATATATATATATATATATATATATATATATATATATATATTTCATTTTTTTTTAAAATTCTTTATTTTAAATCCATGAATTGAATATATCTACCTAAGCTTTTTAACCTAAATCTGGAGGATATCAGATGGCTTCCTACGTTTTCCAAGGTTATTTGTGAGAAAGTGAAGACAAGAACCTTGACCTGAATTCGAACACGTTTGGCCGATCTTCCTGCCGTGTGGATAAGCTTCATCTTATGCGCACAGACCTTCATATGTAAAGTTTGTCTATCAATTCCCCATACAAAGAGTCATTCCCGGGATGTATCAATTTGGACAAATGTCTTTGTAAAACGATTCAAATAAAACTGAATGTCACTTCGATAGAAGCAGAACGAAAATTTTGTTTTGACATTCGTTCGCAAATGTCAAACGTGCAGTCGTTATATCTTGCAACATTAAATGGAGGCACGTTGCATTTTTAGTCAACAAGAAAGGTTCCATAAAGAAAAAAGACGACGAAGATAATCTGAATTGGTCTCTCTTTACCACCCTCCTTCAAATTGTTTCCTCCCTTTTTTCTTCTACTCTTCCTTCTTCTTCGTCGTCTTTTCTTTCTTCTTCTTCGCCTTCTTTCCTTCTATTTCTACTCCTCCCTCTCCTCTTCATTATTTGTTTTCTTTAACTCCACCTCTTCCTCCTTCATCTTCTCTTACTACTACTTCTCCTCCTTTCCTCTTTCTCCTTCTCCACCTCTTTCTTCTCCTCATTGTTGTTGTTATTTTTCTCCACCTACTGTTTTTCATCATCTTCTCCCCTTCCTTCTTCTCTTCCCATTCTTCTACATTTTCTCCTTCTTCCTATTCATCTTATTATTATTCGTTTTATTGTTGTCGTCAGTGTTCTTTTACTCCTCCTTCCTATTTGTCTCCTCCTCCTTCTTGCTCTTCTCTTTCTTCTTCTATCTTCCTCTCTTCCTTTCCTCCTCCTCCTGCTTTTATTCCTTCTCCTCCTCCTCAACCTCCTCCTCCTCCTCCTCCTTCTTCTTCTTCTTCTTCTTCTTCTTCTTCTTCTTCTCAACCTTTCGCTATCTTCAGGCGGTTTCGGTCAATTGATTTCTAACGCTTTACTTAAAAAAAATTATGAACGCTATATTTTTTAAAGTATAAATAAATAACAATCATACGACGTGAGGTGTGGTAGAATGTGAGGAGGAGGAAGAGAAGAAAATTGGAAATGTATCGTACGGGGAGTAAATGAAATATACATGAATTCTTTTTATCCCAATTCATATGAACTGAAAAGCAACGTTTTCGTACGGATACAACGTGTCATAATTTCCGATCTCTGGTTTAAATGTAATCATTTGGTCTGGAAATATTATTATAGCGAAATTTCTCATGTTGACAAAGGTTGCAGTTGTTGCTATCATTCTTGTAAGTTTTTGCTTTTTTTGAATTTTACAGTTTACAATAGGAACTTTTTTTTATTTTCCGTACACGGTTGTTTAATTTAGTAGAATTTCTATAGTTTTCAAGTTTAAAATATAACTTATGGTTGTACCACCTCTTTTTAAAGTTACATTCATTACACCCTATGTATATTTTTATCTGGTCATTTGTATCTACTACTTCTGCTTGGTAAATTACTGCTTCAGTTTTGTAAACTCCATTTAATGGACATCTGCTTTTATTTCTACAGTTGCATATATTACTGTTAATGTTTTGCTGCACCTTAGTTTTGAAATTTCTGATGTTTTGTCTTTTTATTTTGTTTATAGTACAGCTGTAGTTTAATTTAACTATGTTTTTATTAAATATTTTATGTAATTCGGAATTTTTGGGGAAGTGTTTATAAAGTAATGTTAAGGAATATTTTCTTTATTTTATACTGGAAATCTACGTTAAAAGGTGGGGTTAAACCGGAATAATATTTATTTATTCTTTTCCTCGATTTGTTTTTCATTTTTTTTTGTTTTATTTGACGTTTAATTTACATTTTGCTTTTATGCTCTTTTTCTTTTAAATGCATTTTATATTCTTTATTTTCATCTTCGAAAACTATTTTACTAGAGGAATTTCTAGTTAACCTGGATTCTATTCCTTTTGGGATTTGCTTCATTATACTCGCAGTGCAGTTGATATTATTACGTTACATTAACAACACGAAAACAAACACAGAAATAATAGAAAGATGTCTTCTAACTTGACATACAACGTTCATATTTCTGGATAGCCTATCGAACTGTAAACTGAACGTTTCACAAGAGGAATGTTAATGCGTTCCCCTCTAGTTATGTTGGGAAGGAAACACATTGTAAGGTGATTGAGGCGCGTCTTTGTCACGAAAAGGGGAATGACTCAAATAAAGCGTAAAGCATGTATCTCACGAATTCTGGAAGAAATTATATCCAAGTTTGGAATACCTTCCGTGAAAAACATGTTCATATAATTAGATACAAGTCTCTCCACATAAAATATGTGTTTCAAGTCACAAAGATGCTTTCTTTTTCATAGTTTGCTGAAAATACATTTCGAAAATTTGGTGATTTTTTTTAATACTACAAACTTTGTAACTCGTGTTTAAAACCATCAAAATATTTATTATTGTTGAAGTTATCGCTAAGACTTCTGTCGAGATTTAAAAACTACGTTTCATTCAGTTTCGCAAAGCAATCGATGAAATTGGAGCAAGCTGATTTGTTTGGGAAAATGCTTTGACAAAAACCTTACTCGCGGTTTAATAATTTCTTTTGGTTTAATTTTATATGATTTTTCCTTATAAACACTGAAGAATAAATTCTTAGGATTTCTTACGCTTGAGCATGCATCATACAACTGGCCATGTGTAAATTTTTCTAGAGCGAAATTCAAATTTTTGAAGTCTTTGGCTTTTATTATTTGTTTATACTTCTCCCAACCAAAAGACGAAATTGAACTGGATTCATATAACGCATGCATATATATATATATATATATATATATATATATATATATATATATATATATATATATATATAATTCGAAAATACGCTTTCAAGTACGCGCCCAAGGGGTCGTCAGTGATGTTTTGATTTGGTTCATCAGGGAATTTTCGGTTTTCAACATCATACTTTGAACATCACCGTCCCTCCCAATCAGGGAGATCACCCCTGATTCTCCCTCCCAATTAAACGCTAACAGCTACTCTGGTTTTTTAAAGAATAAGAAAGAAAGACCACATATTCCGCACATACGATTGGATGTTTGTAACAATCAATCCGCTGCGCGAACTAACTTTTAAATGACACGCGGTGGGGACTGTTTTCTTTTCTTATTCCGGTGGGTTGCAGTTTCGATGGATAACCGAGGATGTAATCTTAATGTTCCTAAATTTTACCCTTTTCCTTAAGTATTGTATGGTTTAATTATTTAGATTATATATATATATATATATATATATATATATATATATATATATATATATATATTGTTTTTAAAAGAGTATTTTGGATGATAAAAATAAATAATATTTTTTTTAATTTACTGTTCTAAGCTGCACACAATCTGCATTTTGTACCACGTTACCTGTTTGCATTTGTCCCCCAAAATCTGGTTTTGATTGGTCAATGTATGACTATTTTAGAGGGGGTGAGGGTCTGATGGACGGACTAACGAAAGACATAGGATTTTATATATAGATTTTTACTCTTGATTTACTCCAACTTTCAACAAATAAAATATTTGCCTGAAATCCGGAAACATACCTATTATTCCTTACTGACATTGAGATTTATTCCAGTATTTGTAGAAATATTGTCCTATAATTACCATTATACCATAAATATTGTCCTATAATTAGCATACATTCTATAAATATATTACGTGTCGAATGAATTCTTTTTTTCTGGTTTGGTTTAATTTGTTTTGTTTTAGGGTATATCAACCTCAATGGGTTATTTAATGCCGGCAAGATTTTTATTATTATTCCAAAAACATATTGCTGGTAATATTTTTCTTTTTAATACACCGCAGGCAATAATTTTTCCAAAATGTATTGCTGGTATTTACACCTATTTTTATACTTTCATAGTGTTTTGACCCCTTGGATGGGGTAAGTATTTGTCCATAGCTGAGACCCTGAGAGATGATACCACCCCAGGTCATGGTGGACCAGGAAACACCGGCAATTAAGAGGTTCTTTTATGCTCCTTAAAACCCCCTGATTAAGCCCCTGTGAATTTCCTTGGGGTTTAGTGATGTGGGGACAAAGTTGGGACCACAGAAGTAAAACACAGAACACGGATTAGATATATTAACAACAGGTTACAGAGATAGTGTAAGCGGAGCTTACTATATGTTAGTGTCCAATACTGGTAGTCGTACGAGACTCTCATTGTCTCTCTGTGTCACCCTCTGTCACTCTCTAGAGTGCTATGTCACCTACTTAATATAGGCCTGGAAGAGTCTATTGTGTAGGTAGTTCTGGTCTCACAATAGTTAGTTAAAGGGAAAGTCTACAATACGAAACCAAGATTTTGGAAAATGGTCGAATACAAGAAGTTACGTCTTACATGTCACAAGTGTTCCTGGTAAAATCATTTGACGCGAATTCTGGGCGCCTCGAGAAGCTAGTAGCGAAATCAAGTGCTCATTTCGAATTTTAGAAAAAACCTCATGCTAAAGGCTTTCCTCTCATATCCACTTCTTGTAAATATTATAACCAATAAATAAATTATAAGTATTTTCAAATGGGAGTTACTTTCAATCACCCTGTATGTTTTTATAGTAAAATTACCAACAATTCATTTTATGATCTACAAAGTGTATATCTAAAAAACATAATTTTACTCTCAGAGTATAAAATTATGTACAAGTTATATGGCTAGAAGTGATTGATTGTGGCCCACAAAACTTTCAACCTTTTTTCCGCATAAATGCATTGATTTTATGTTCCCAATAGAAGATGCCAAGGAGTTTTGTATTATGTCCCTGTGAATATTGTTTGGGGTTAGTTAAAGGGAAAAGTCTACAATACCAAACCAAGATTTTGGAAAAAGGTCGAATACAAGAAGTTACGTCTTCCATGTCACATGAATTCCTGGTAAAATCATTTCACGCGATGCCTTCGAGCAGCTAGTAGCAAAATCTGGCGCCCATATTAAATTTTAAATAAAACTTCATGCTAAACGCTTTCCTATCATAGCCATTTCTTGTAAATATTATAATCAATAAATAAATTATAAGTATTTTAATATGAATAGTTAGTTACTTTTCAATCACCCTATATATATATATATATATATATATATATATATATATATATATATATATATATATATATATATATATATATCAACTCCTTTGGGTGGGGTGAGGTTTAAAGAAACAAGACTACTATACCAAAAAAATGAGTTTGGAAGAACTTGAACTACAAATATAAGAAGTTATGTCTTCCATACCACAAGAGTTTCTGGTGAAATTAATTAACGCAATTCCTGGGCAACTCGAGAATCTGGTAGCGAAATTTGGCGCCCATATTAAATTTTAAATAAAACTTCATGCTAAACGCTTTCATCTGCTACCCATTTCTTGTAAAAATTATAGTTAATAAATAAATTATAAGTATTTTAAAATGAGGAGTTTATTTCAATCAGCCTGTACGTTTTTATAGTAAAATTACCAAAATACATTTTATTATCTAGATATCTAAAAGTACATAACTTTATTCTCAGAGTATAAAATTATATACAAACTATCTGTAGTAGAAAGCATAGTTTTGCGTGCCGGATATTAAGATTTCGGACTTAAGTAACCCATACAGGTTTTGATATGCCACTAAACAAATATAACCAACCAACCAACCAACTAACCTTAAAATGGAAGTAAAAGATAACATTTCAATAACTCCGGTGTGTTTGCTCACCATGTTCTTCTTACGACAAAAAGGTCAATCATAAATTCGTCTGTTCGCAATCACCATCATCATCATCAACATCATCATCAACATCATCATCATCACTATCAACATCATCATCACCATCATCACCATCATCATCATCATCATCAACATCATCATCATCATCACCATCAACATCATCATCACCATCATCAACATCAACATCATCACCATCAACAACATCATCATCATCATCATCATCATCCCCTTAACTTTTGCAATCGTAGATGGGGATCCCAGAAGCCACACTATATCTCCTCAACTACGGTCTATCAACGGCAGCCATCTGCAATTCTGATATAGTCATACTTGTCCATTTTTTGACATTGTCCAACTAGTTTTAGTGTTGACGTCCTTTCCTGCGTCCACCTTCGACGGTGCCTTGCATGATGGTCTTGCACAGGCTGCCGTGCTTTGTAATGTGTCCAATCCACGCCATTGTTTGACAAGAGCGAGAAGAGGTTGCTGGTGACCCATAAAACTTCCAACCCTTTTCCGCACAAACGCATTGGTTTTATGCTCCCAATAGAAAATGCCAAATCCTGACTTTATACCCTGTGACTTTTCTGTGTGGTTAGTTAAAGCAGAAAGACTACTATACCGAACCAAGATTTTGGAAGAACGTGAAGAGCGAATACAAGTTACGTTTCCATATCACAAGGGTTCCTGATAAAATCAGTTGGAAGGTTCGAGAAGCTGATAGCAAAAGTTGAGCCCATATCGATTTTGAAGTAAAACCTCATGCTAAACGCTTTCCTCTCATATCTATTTCTTGTAAACATTATAGTTAATTAATAAATTATAAATATTTTAAAATGCGGAGTTATTTTTCAATCAAACTGGAAATAAAGCTAAACCTCAATTACAAACTCAGGACGTGGGCGATAATGGTTATCCACAGCTTCCTTTCTTATAAAACTCATTCAAAAAAGACCAGGCCGCTAAGACACAATGGTCTGCTGGAAGTGAAAGAGACTGAAAAGAATTTAGAAGGAATCGGAAACCCAATCTTAAACAGGGGACAAAGGATAAACCTCTACTCTTGTTCAAAAAAGTGGGAAGGAGTTTAAAACAGATGATAGGTGATCATAGATACTCCTGTTGAAAAGTAATTAGTGTATAAAATCTCAGATTTCAGGCGGAGACGTTAGAAGTATAGAGTTGAATTAGACTTTAGAAGGAAGAGGAAACCCGATCCTAAAGAGAGAAAACAATGGATAACCCTATTTTTTTAGGTTCAAAAGGCCAAGGAGGAGTGTGAACTGGATGACAAGCGAACTGATATACTCGAATTAAGAAGAGAGAAAATATAAATAAAATAAAGTTCAGACGGAGACGTTAGAAGTATAGAGTTGAAACAGGAACCGGAAAGCCATTCCTAAACAGGAAACAAGGGATAATCCTCTAATCTTTCTCAAAAGACCGGGGAGTTATCCTTAGAAAAAATATGTCTTTTTATTATCTTACTTGTTCGCTGTTTCCTAATGTATGTCCAGCCTTTAATGGGTACTGAGAGTGTCCAATTTTCTAAGCCCTTTTTCCTCATTATGTGTGTTAAAAGTTTCAACAGTCTCATTCTGATTCCATGTAGAAGTGACAGTTTTGTCTCGATTTTATTAAAAACTTCATTGTTTCTTATCTTCTCCATTCATTGTATTCTCACCATCCTTCTGTAGAACATCATCTTCACAACCTAAATTATTCTCATTTGTAGGAAATTAACTAGCATTCACAGCTATATAGGTGTTTTGATAGGTTATAGCAGTTCAGCACACTTATCTATGTTTTTAACAGGGTTTCCCGTTTTTCAATCCTTTCTTTAACATTTGAAACGTATTTTGTTTCTATTCCAATGCTTCTTCGGATTTCGGTGTCATATATTCCGTCATCTGTTAAAACATTTCCCAGGCAGATTTTGAAGCTATTGTACTTGCTTTATTTTACAATCTCCGGTTCATAGCACGCTTCTTGGTCTGTTACTCTTCCTCACAAAACAGTGAGGTAAATCGATACATATTAATTTTCTGCGATAAATAGACCAAGAAAAAAACACACACAAAGATTGAGATATGTACATACAGTGAGATCGATATGAACCAACTACGACTGAGAGGCGAATCTTATCGAAGGCATTTGATATAGGAACTCGTCACGATCATCGATTTCATCAAACTGGTAACCTTATCTTGATTGTACCCTCTGGCTTCCCCGGTTGGTCTATTGTATTCGCTAACCATCTGGGCATTTCGAATCACACACTTCATTAAATCGACGGGTTTAGACTTTTCTCATTCTGTTGCATATGCAAGTGGATAATCTTGCATTAGTCAATTCTTTTGTGCTAATATTTACTTCCACAGAACAAGATTACAAGGATCACATTCCAACCAATGGTTTAGAGACACTACGTCAAACAGCTGCAGTATTATAGGTTTGTAAAATTCTAAATAAGACTTCTGGTCTTTTCTTACCGACTTCTAATGTGCTCATTTGTACGCTAGGTCTACTGTGGGACTATTTTAGAGTTTAGAATATGAGCTGGTATTGTCAGTCTCTTTTTCGTGGTTGGTCTCGTATAAGCGAGACGCGAATATTAATTACAACAAAATATGCCATAGTTTGTAAAATGCAATTAGATAGATAGATAGATAGATAGATAGATAGATATGTAATGACTGTGATAGATAGATAGATAGTATATGGAGATAGATTGATATTGAATGATTGAGACAGATATGAGAAAACTGCAATAGATACATAGGTATATAGATAGATCGAAGGATACATACATAGATAGATAGATACATAGAAGACAGTGAGTTTGAGAGATATGATAGTGAGAATGAGATAGACATCGGCAGATAGATATATGTGAAGATACTGATAGAGATATGAACAGAATAAGAGAAAACAGATTTGAAGGGACTGAGATGGATGGATATATATATATATATATATATATATATATATATATATATATATATATATATATATATATATATGAGAGAGAGAGAGAGAGTTTCAGTGTCCTATGAATTAGAACAAAATACATTATAGTTTATAAAATGTAATTAGATAGAGAGAAGAAAAGAATTTGGGAGATATGATAGTGAGAATGACATAGATTCATCGATAGATAGATAGTTTTTCTACTGATATACATCGATATGAAGAGACTAAGAGAAAACAGATAGATAAATTTGAAGAGACCGGGATAGATAGCTTGAGAGAGAGAGAGAGAGAGAGAGAAAGAGAGGGGGGTTCTCAGTATCCTAATTTTTTTAAATAAATGATAAGAAAATAACAAAAATTCTGACATTCGAAACTGTCTACAGGAGGTCGAACCTATAATTGATTAGATTAAAATCTATTTGATTCCATTCTCCAAACGACAAGACAACATTATTTAAGTTGTAAACTTATATATATATATATATATATATATATATATATATATAAATCGATCCTCCCGTCGAGATTCGACGTATGAGGGTCAAGCAAATCAGTTTCCAGGAAACGGACACCCGACAACAGCACATGAGATTTGATTATAGTGGTGAAGGCTTCGTGCAGGACCATCCACACTTTTTGAAGGGCCGAATACAGGGACCTGGTGCACTACGTACCACAAGGCCCCCAAACAACCCCCCTCAGGTTTTGAATTCAGAGTAGTCCTTCTCCTAGACCAGTTTGCATCCAAGGCTATAGAACCCAGTCTGTCCTGCTATTTACCCATAGCTGGAGGGAGAAGAAGAGGATTCACACCTTTCCCAACGGTATTAGCACGTAAGTGAATGTAATGGATTCAACCTGGATTCGAACTCGGCTTTGCGATTCCACAATCCAGTATATATATTGATAATATTAGTGGTTAATATACACATACATATGCAATCATATATCTAGACTTTATATATATATATATATATATATATATATATATATATATATATATATATATATATATATATATATATAT
>CAHIKZ030000545.1:277500-315000 GCA_903632075.3 Acanthosepion pharaonis | reverse complement strand
GTGTGAAGATTTTTATCATCTATTTTCGTCACCGGAGAAAATATATGTTCGCGTTGGGTACATTCAGTGGAAAATATTGGAATCTCTGAAAGTAAATGGGAATCGTAGATCAAATTTATAGCTTCATCTTATCACCTCAGGTATTGCTGGCAATTTTACTATAACTATCTAATGTTGGTAATTTTACAATAAGTAACTATTGTTGGTAATTTTACTATAAATATTTATTATTACCAATTCTACTATAAACATGTCTTGTTAGTAATTTTACTATAAATTGGTAATTTTTCTTACATGCATAAAAAGGTATTGCCCGTAATTTTACTATAAAATGTACTTATATACTTTCATAGTATTTTGTTTTTGTTTGGTGATTTCACTATTTGCCCATACCTGGGACCCTAACACGTGTTGCAACCCTATGTCAAATTGGACCTGGAAGAAATAGCAATTAGAAGGTGGTTACACGCTCCTCAAAACTTCCAATATTCCGATCAGAGGCCTTTCTGTCTGAGTGGCATTAAAAGATCGCCCAGAATATGCCACTTATTATTAATAACCACCAGTGTCTGCACTGACATCGTGATCAATGCCGTAATCAGACATTTAAATTAAAATTGCTTGGCTGATGATCACTTATCACGCCTAATTTTAACAGTTCTATGGGGGGGAAACATTGCCACAAAATTCAAGACATTAAGGCGCCAGAAAGGGGGTCTGCATTTTATAAAGCATCAAGTAAAATGTCTGGAAATACCATATATTGCTTTAAAAAAGACACCTAAAAATAAAATATTTTTAGATACAATTTCCATAACTACATTGCTACAAAATAATGATGGTACATCTAATACCTGCCAGTGGTGCTTTCGTTCATTCCTGACCACTGACAATCCCTTTCTTCCTCATTTCCAATGCATTTCTATAGTGAAATACTGCTACAAAATAATAATTCTACATATAATAGCTCGGTTCTGCCAGTAATGATTGCCTTTATTCCTGACCACTGACAATCCCTTTCTTCCTCATTTACAATGCATTTCTATAGTGAAACACTGCTACAAAATAATTATTCTACATATAATAGTCGTATTCTGCCATTAATGATTGCCTTTATTCCTGACCACTGACAATCCATTTCTAACTCATTTACAATGCAAGAGACTACCAATAATGCCATATCTCTGTTTGAAAACGAAATATGGCGTGACAAAAACGTATATTACTTATAATAATAATAATAATAATAATAATAATAATATCAATAATAATAATAGATTAATAATAATAATAATCATAGCCATGACCAGAGGAATATTTCAAGGTGAGTCTTTTTCTTCCTTACTATTTTGTATATCACTAATAGCGTTAACCAGCAAACCTAACGGGACGGAATATGGCTATGAGATATCTCAAAAGAAAATAAGAAACAAACTTTTATCCGGATCACATTCAATGCCCCAAAAAACGAAGCCAGTAATGCGCCAAATAAGGGTTCTCCTCTTTATAAAGTAACAGAAATTACATTACAAATACTTATATGCAATTTCCATAACTAAAGTAAATTTGCTTTTTAGTTTTTTTTTTTCAATTTTTATCCAGACTTACTACCAAAAAGTTAAAATTTGAATTCGCCTGTCCAGAAGACATTTTGCTGAATAACGAATATTTTGCATTTGAAATATTATACTTTGTTTTCATCACTAATCCCTGAATATATTTTTTGAGATTACCAAATATTTGCAAAGATATACTATACCGTCTGGATTAGACATGGTGGGAAAACATCACCTTTCAACAAGACAACGATCCAAAACACTTTTCTAAATTAAGCCAAAATTACCCCATCAAAAAACAAGTGTCTAATATTTTGAAAATAATTAACTAGCCGCCTTAATCTGCTGACCTCTATCCTACTGAATTAGGATGTGATAAATCGGGTAGGAGAGTTCGAAGAGAATACCTAAAGCGTAAGAAGGAGCTTTTTCATTGCTTGAAGAACGCTGGCGAATCATAAGAAAGAACAAAATCATATTATACTGATTGTTTGAAGATTAACTATTAAAAAAAACATTACTTTTCAACAAGACAACGATCCAAAACTCTTTTAAATTATGTCAGAATTGCCTCAACTCAAAAAAGGAACACCATTTTGGAAATTTTGAGTTGGCCTTCTCAGTCTACTGACATCTCTCAATAAATTAGTATGGTGTGAATTGAATGATCAAAGAGTGCGAATGAGCTTGTTCACTGTTTGAAGACTGCTTAGGAAGGTCTGCCATCTTTTTTTAAAAAAAAAAAACTGTGGGAAAGAATACCAAGAATTTGTAATGCAGTAATTAAGGCAGATGGTGGTTTTATTGACAAAAACAAAATATAATGCTGTTATATGATATTTTTTTTATCAAAATTAAAGCGAATATATATTTAATAAACACCATTCTTTTAATTAGTTTATTAATAAATGCAGTGGACTGCATGTAGCGTACCTGATTCCAATTATTATAGCCTATATTTATATGACTCCGTTCAAAAAAAATAGTGTTGGAACTAAAAAATCCTCATTTTTCCAGTGATAGGCGTGATTCCTTCCTTATTTAGATGGGAACTGTTCTGATCTGTTCCATTCTCTAGTTCTTCCAGTTCAGATTTTTACAGACTTGTCAGATCATGTAGAGAGGTGCCAACCACCCTATTTGTATTTCATTAGTAAGAAAGAGGCTCTATACAATTGCCTTCTTCTCAAGAGTCGCTGAACTGTGGAACAGGCTGCTTCGATCACTACAATGCTAACCTCTTCAAGTTCACACTAGACTGTTACAATTCTTGCGTCCGAAAAACACTTCCATTCAGTAACCCCACCTATTTTAAGTAGTTCTTGGGCCTTTATTGTGTAAACAATTGCGTAAAAAAAAAGAAAAGCATGTTAAAATAATTGCAAATACAATGTACCTATTGAAATTTTATCTTTTACTTCTGTATTTAATTTGAATATATTTTCGAATACATTTAAGTTTAACTAAACAGTTTAAGATTGAAATTTGATCACATTGCTGTCAGTGAAACGAGAGGAAGAAAAAAGAAATTGTAATAATACTAATAGGACTAATAATTTTGCAGAACGGAGAACAAAATTGTTGGATTGATTTCAAATTCGGGTTACATCTGTTTATCTTTAGATAGAATGCCCTTAGGAACGGCATGTATTCACTTCTGTCTACATTATTGTTCGTTGTGAGCCAACTTGAAATAAACTCTCCTATGCGTCGATCGTTAATGGAGAAAGATATAAGGGACTTGACCTTCGCATATAATAGCAGGAAAAAGCAGTCATCTTTGCTGTCAATTTGACATTCTTCATAGAGAAACGTTATGGAAATAACAGAAAAAAAACTATATCCAACCGTCAAAATCATACATCAGTAATTTTTTTAGATTTCAATTAGAATCAGACAGGATAATGACGGGATTACGACCATATCATGTTGAAAAACCGGTTCCCGTACGATCCCCCCATTCAGTAACCTTGAGTGGTTCTTGGGAAGTGTATCGGGTGAACAGTTGTTATATTCAAAAAACTGGTTATCATCGAGTCGCCATGGCTACCAGCTGGTGTCACAAGTTAGGTATACATTTTCAGTTAGTTTGTTGAATTATAGGATGACATGATAATGCTAGGTTTACGGCCACACCACGTTCCCATACGATTCACTGAAGTTAAGCAATGCAGTTCCTGACCAGTACCAAGTTGGCTGACCCGCTGCTATGAGATTGGATGTAGGTTAGTGTAAATGATAATGGCTCGGAATTGTTAATCCAAGTTCCAATTCTTGTTGGGTTCGTAATATTTGATTATACCCAAATACCTTTGGGAAAGTTTACAATCCACGTCTTTCTCCCAGCTATGGATTAATTAGTCATATTTGTATGACTAAATCGTTATTATCTCGAAAAAAAAAAACTCGTATAATCTAAAAAAGATTCTGGCTTTATATAACCTACAAATATTTCAAAGAATTAATCAAAGACCGACTATTGCAATTATTACATACACTTACTATTAATTTCTATGTACAGCATAAATCATATCCTCATAATATACAGTAAACCTTTACCTTGAGTAGATGGAATGTCTGGGATTTAGTGAAATGCTCTCGATACGCCGGAAAGAGAGATCACTTGCCGCATGAGTTCGACACATTTCGGAAAAGTTGTGGAAGTGGATGTGGAGGCATTGCTCTTGACCAATGCTGGTGCGATGCGCACACACACCAGTCATAGTTCGAGCAGCGGGGAGGATCATGCTGGTGTCGTTAGTTCGGTCTCCATCTGTGGCCCTTTCTTTTGCAAACAACAAGCCGACTGGCCCATTCATCATAGCTCAGGAAATATTAAAGGAATGAGAGTAATATTCGGGTAACTATAAGGCAACTAAAAAAAGACATTGCCGTTTTTAACATCCCGTGGGAAGAAATGATCATTGATACAGAAATGGGTTCGACACATTGCGGAAAAGATGTGGAAGTGGATGTGGGGGCATTGCTCTTGACTAATGCTGATGCGTTGCGCACACACACCAGTCATAATTCGAGCAGCCGTGAGGATCATGCTGGTGTCAAAACAGGTTGTTCGTTGTTGTCTGCTTTATAACTTTAAGTTAGGCTTGTCCGCAGTCGCATCAAGCCGCCGAATACGTCAAGGCTTTGGTTATACCACTGGGAGTGATCGCGAAGCCAGGCATTGGTTCCAAAAGTTCAGGTCCAGAATTCTCTATCTTCCTAAGGTAGCACGCAGATCCTAGACGATAGGAATCTGAATGCCGTCATAGAGGAACACAACAGCCAAACGTGTGGTGAGTTTGCCGAACGCATCCAGCTTTCTGATGAATCATTCAGGCGTCACCTGCACTGCACAAGGAAGGAGTACATGTTGGGCAAGCAGCGGCGAGTCACAACTTGTTTCTCTTTGCATTCTCAGCAATGAGACGTATCCATATTTTATTGAGTGTTCTCCAGTGACGTAAAGTGGGTGCTGTATGACATTTTCAAATGTCCCAGACATTGGTTACCCCTAGGTGGCCCTCTGGATCGCACCAAATGACCACATCTACACTCATGCATGATCATGCCGTGTATCTAATAAACAAGTGATGCACTATGAGCTAATATCAATGGATAAAACCATCCATGAAGACTTACACTCGCTGCATTTGGAACGTGTCCAAAATGCACTAAAAAAAAGGAGTCAATCGCAAGAATGTAATGTTACTCCATGGCAATGTCTGGTCTCTTGTTATACGGGTGTCCAAGGATGCCATGCAGCCACTTGGCTGGGAGACACTGTGTCATCCACCTTACTTCTTTAACCTTGCGCCAACAGATTACTACTTTTTTTTAAGCATTACGCCCCGAGCAAGGCGTGAAGCCACTACGATGCAGAGGATTGCAGAAGATTTGGAGCGAGAGCAGATAGGAGAGCTAGAAGAAAGGCTAAGGAGAAGGCTAGTGGGAAGACCAAGGTAACTGGAGATGTCGATTGACATTACATTTGAATAGTTGGAGATTATAGATCTCAGGGAAACAGTAATTGGGAAGGGTGTTCCACAGGCGAGAGGTGCGAGGTATGAAGCTATTGGAGTAGAAGAGACGGCTACATTTAAAAGTTTCTACAGTGTAAGGGTGCGAGCGGGGTGCCATCCTCGTAGGGCGCTTGAATTCATGGAGTCTGGGAACCAGTGAAAGCAGCTCATCGGAGCAATTACCATGAAAGTATTTGTAGAAAAGACAGAGAGAGGCGACGGTGCGTCTGTGAGAAAGTGACTGCAGACGAGACGCCAGATTAGGACCAATTAGATTACATATCCGTCTCTGGATCTTGTCAAGAACTCCGAGGTAAGCAGAAGGTGCCCCAGACCATATATGGCAGCAATGCTCCATGCAAGGGGAATGGTTGTTTTGTATATTTGAAGTATCGATTCAGGGGAGAAAAATTTCCTAGCGCGGCACAGAGAGCCAACTTTCCTCGTGGTGGAAGAAGTAATTGACTCAATGTATTTGTTCTATCTCAGGTCAGCAGTCAACGTGAGACCGAGCAGACGCAGAGAGTTGCTCTCAAGAAGTTGATTATCAGGCATTCTAATGGGGGGCAGGGAAGGATCTTTATGGTGATTAATAGAGAGTAGTTTAGTTTTTGAGGCGTTAAAGTTGACCAGCCAATTCTTGCCCCAATTAACAACCGATTGGAGGTCCATTTCAAGACGCACGGCCAGGTTAGTTTTGTCACCGACACTACTATTCGCTGGACAACCTCCTTTGTGGGTAATCGTTCGTAAAGGATACAGAATTGTGGCAGGCATTGACTGACTTCTTTGTGTCCAAGGCACCTGATCTTTACAGCTAGGGTATTGCGCAGCTGAAGACACGTTGGCGAAAGGTTCTGGATACTGATGGGGATCCCTTTGATGACTAACAGTATTTCATATTTGCTGTATACCTGTTTTTGTAATGAATCAAAAACTAGAACTATATTTTGGTTACATTGTACTTGCTGCTGTTGAAAGTTTTCAAGGAGTGGGGATTTTGTAGCGCCAGTTTTTAAGATCCGATAACATTTCTGTGTTCTTTAAAACACAGATGATTCAAAGGTTGTATAGAACTGATAATTCAGACTTTGGAAACCAGGCATGATATCTATATGGGAGTCTAGAACAGTATAAGTCATTTAATAATATGACTCAAGCTTTCAGGTTAATATTTTGGCTTTGAAGAATAGAAATCAGTAAACAGAAATCTTGTTCTACAGAAAGATGATAAGGATACCTTGAAGAGAGCATGTATGTAATGCCGAGGTTCCGAAGAACAGGGAAAAATGATAATCTACATAGAATAAAAAAGAGACATTTGAAATGTCGATGACGCAAAAGGAGGAACGAGGGCTTAGTAAATTTAACACTCACGGGAAAATATTCTTAATCATTTCACCCCAAGAAAATGGATAATGCCTTGGGCGATTTCGACCGTTGGATGAGTCACTGAAGAAAAAAATAGTGCGATACTGGAAATTTTGGTGGGCAATATAGAATTTTGAATATTATGGAGGTATTTCAACATATGCTTCCCGAAAAATATTAAAAGGAGATCCGTAAAAAAACAAAAGAAAACAGGAGGCTTAATGTGAAAACTGGGTCGTTCTTCTAGATAAAATATATGTTGTGGATTCCGAGATGAATTCGGTCTCCAATGAAGAACAAACGCAATAATTAAATATAAGAAATAAAATGTATTTACACAATCATACAAAGAGTAATACTGTTAGTAAATCCAGGAACGCGGTTAGTAGCAAATACAGATAGATATATACAGCCTCAAAGTACGACTTCCTTAGAGTCTACGTGCTTGTAACTGACTTCTACAAGAGGTTACCTCACACTATCTCCGTTCGTATATTCTCTCTCTCCCCGTATATCCTTTCTCACTGACTGTCTAACACTGGGTATTTAACGGCAGCACTCCAAGTAACACTGGTAGAGTCCACTTATATGAAAAGGGGAGGTCCCCATAACAATAATGAACAGAGATAGATAGATAGATAGATAGATAGATAGATAGATGTTGTGGATTCCGAGATGAATTCGATCTCCAAGGAATGACAAACGCAATAATTAAATATAAGAAATAAAATGTATTTACACAATCATACAAAGGGTAATACTGTTAGTAAATCCAGGAACGCGGTTAATAGCAAATACAGATAGATATATACAGTCTCGAAGTAGGACTTCCTTAGAGTCTACGTGCTTGTAACTGACTTCTACAAGAGGCTACCTCACACTATCTCCGTTCGTATATTCTCTCTCTCTTTCCGACTACCCTCTCACTATCCAACTACTCTCACTGACTGTCTAACTCTGGGTATTTAACGGCAGCAGTCCAGGTACACTGGTAGAGTCCACTTATATGAAAAAGGGGTGGACCCCATAACAATATAAATATCCCCGCAAACAATGAGTATTTTGGTATAGTTTTGAGAATGGTCATTTGCATTCAAATAATTCATCAGATGATTTTTTTAATATAAATCAAAAAAAGGAAGGCCAAAAACAATACAAATATTCGCTGAATTTTTCTTATTTGCTAATAATGTATATTCTTTCGCTAATTGTATAATTATTAACAAAAATTCTTTAGTCTGTCTATATTTCTGAGAGGAGGTATTATGTACATTATTTACATTATTCAGACTATTGTCCTCATCTTTGTCGCCATATTTATCACAACGTTTCGGCCCTTGTACGCTCCGGCCTTCTTCAGGTGGTTGGAATTTCGAACTAAACCCTTTATTTCGCTCACTGGGGTAGACTGTTCTAGTTCTAAAATAAAAATCATTTAATTTTTTTTTTTCAAAAATTGCAACGTTAAGCTTAACTATAAACTATAAAACTGACCTTGAAATAAAACTAATTTATATATATATATATATATATATATATATATATATATATATATATATATATATATATATAATAAATTCTTATTACGTATTAGTGTTTAAGCCTTTTAATTATATCTTTACTCTGTCCTGGAAATTGAGTTCTACCTGGATTCTATTTTATACAAATATATATGTATGTGTATGTATGTATGCATATATATTTATATATTTTAGATATATGATTGCATATGTATGTGTATATTTACCACTAATATTATCAATAACTATATATATATATATATATATATATATAGAGAGAGAGAGAGAGAGAGAAAAGAGATAGATAGATAGATAGATAGATAGATAGATAGATAATAGATAGATAGATATAATATTACTGGTAAATATACACATACATATTCAAAATATATAAATATATATACATCGATGTATATTTATATTTATACACATACATATATATTTTGAATAAAAAATTCCAAGAGGATAGAATCCAGGTAGAACTCAATGCCCAGGACAGAGTAAGGATATAATAAAAATGTATCCTTTCCCGTTACATCTTTAATGTAGTAGACATCCGACAACATTCATATTTCTCTCACTTAAACCGTCTTCAACTCACCTCTCTAAAACTTCTCTCTGTTAAGTTTTAATCTCCCACCTTCTCTCGTCTGTTACCCCTCTCTATATCTCTAACATTCGTCTCACACTCTCATACTTAAACTCTCTCTAAATTCTATTTTTATTTCCGGAGTTGTTTTTTCTGTTTTCTTTTTGAATTTGTAGGTCTGATGAATTGGATCGTATTTACGATTCCAATGGAATAAATTATGACCATGGAATATTAGTGTTTAAGCCTTTTTTATATATATATATATATATATATATATATATATATATATATATATATATATATATATATACTTTTCAATGGTCAGATTTAATTTCGTTTGTTCCTTAATACGGTAGTCACAGTAGAAACCGCATCAGAGTTATTTGTTACCTCCCCTTTGTATTTTTTTTTCTTTACATCATAAACTCAGGAGGCGAAATGGAAATACTTATATGAGATTCCCAGATAAGTTAATATATCCCTGCAAACAAGGAATATTTTCTATTTTCTATAGTTTCGAGAAGGATCATTGACATTTAAATAGTTCTTTGTATATAAGTCAGATATGGGAAACCAAAAACAACAAAAAACATTCAATGATTTTTATTACTTGCTAGTAGTCTATATTATTTTAAATTTTATAATTATAAACAACAATCGTTTAATTTTTTGTCTACAGTTGCAACACAAATCACAACCATAAAACAAACCTTAACGATAAAAACAAATTATATATATATATATATATATATATATATATAAAATTTTCAGTGGTCATATTTGGTTTCGTTTCAATACTTTAGTAACAGCAGCCCCATAAGTCAGCGTGATTTATGACCTTCCTTTGCTATTTTTTTTACTGCATCATAAAGTCAGTTTATGAACCAGTAACAAACTTTTACCAAACAATTTTGCTATGCTCTTGAATATTTCCTATACAGGTGGGCAGTGGAACCATGTTCCACGTGAAATTGGGCGATAACGTAAAAACGTTTGAGTAAAACTTGTTTTAGAATGTTAAAGATCTTACAAATAAACCGGTGTAATTTTTAAGATGAAATAAATTGATTTCATTTTTATACCAGTTCCATTGTTATATCCGGTTTGAAACTTGTTTTATAGGATTGTTGGTGTTACTTATCACTCAACCCTCGTAATTTTGAAGATAAATATATTGATTTTATTTTGGAAGAGAAATATATTGATTTTCTTTTGACAACGTTTTAATTCTTCCATCCATGCATATTGTTCTTATCATTAGTTTTCAATAATCAAATTTTTGTTTGTTCTTTAATACAGTAGTAACAGCAGCAGTAGCCGCCGCATAAGCCTTATTTGTTACCTCCCTTTGCTATTTTTTTTTACTGCATCATAAAGCCAGTTTACGAACCTGCAACAAACTTTTACCAAACAATTTTAATATACTTTTGAATATTTCCTATACAGGTGGGTGCTGGAAAACGTCTCTCAGTAAGAGTGAGCAATGGCGCACAAACTGTTGGGGGAACATTACTATAAACCGATATGTTACAAAAATTTAATCAGCGAAAGAAATCGAGAATGATAGCAATATTCGCTTGACGACTGCAAGTTTCCATTGCATTATGACCCTTTGGAACAGAATTATACCCGGATGTCTGCGGCTAAGTCTGAAGGAAATTTGATGAATACTATTTATATAGACAGATACTAATACTATTTAAGTTTAAAAACTCTGTGCGTTTTTGTACAGTCAGAATAACAGTTAAGAGACATATTCACGTTTCTTTTAAATAAAGAAAGCAGACTGATTCGTTTCTCTTCAAAAACCCATTCCAAATTTTCGTTATCTTTTGTAAATTGTCTCTTTGTATTTGAAATTACAACAATCCATTATCTCCAAGCAAAGCTACTTTTCATGTTGTTGCGTTTTTCTCCCCTTTTGATCAGGGTATTTTTTTCTTTTTCATCGTAATTCCTTTGTTACACGACAGTTCAGGCAATTTGTGATGATAACTTTGTAAACATCTAAGACGTCTACATCCATCCACTTGTAAAACAGTCTGTCGATATGGCAAACGACTGCAAGGAGTAATGATTTCCACTTCTCATTCACCCGATGATTCAGCCGATGTCTCCATTACAAACATCTAGATAACACCGTGTCAATGTTGACAATGTGTACTTTATTGCCTGAGCAGACATAATCCGTCTGTAGTTATTATGCCAATCGCATAAACCTCAACACCCCGAATTTGCTTTCAAAAGTTTTTGTCAATTTTTAAAAGATTCATTTAGACGTCAAACAAAGCTTAAGTTAACTTTTTAGTTGTATTAAATTTTTCAATTTTCGCTTAGTAAATAAAGTCGTCACTTAATAATTTAATAAACTTTCTGTTGCGAAAGAATTTTAAAACATCTTTGAAACTTTATAAATTTATAATTAAAAACAAGGAAAATGGAAACAATCCTTGTAAAAATTAATTATTTATCGTATTTTCTTCTTCAGTCTATAATGTCCTTAATATATATTATTTATAGAAACAGTTAAAAACTTATATAATTAAATAATTAGATAGTTTTATTGTAGTTTTAATTTTATGATTTGGGGCAGATTTAAGAATAATTGGTATAAATTAGGAAAAGAAATGATGATTTACATTCTCCAAGTTGTCCTGCTTTTAACTAATATAAAACCGTTTTGTTGAGCTTTTAAATTGTAGAAAATTTTATTAATCAAAGGTGTGGTTAGTAGATTTAAAGAATATTTAAAACTAATATTTTCAAAAATAAATTCATTCATTTTGAATAATTCGTAACAGTTTCAATAAAATCCAACAACTATTTGATTTTTGCAAGATTTTTAAATTAATGTGTAGTTTAATTGAAAAATGGCAAAATAAAACTAATGCTAAATATTACGTTACCGTTGATGTAAAAAAATACAAGATTTTTAATCAAAATTTCAAACATGATAGAAAGGAATAATTTTTTTTAAATAATTAAAAAATACTTTGGCCTTTCCTCTTAATAATAACATAATTTTTTTTGCAATAAAACTTTGTTTTTATTAAGTTTTAGGATTTTTTCATCATGCTATGCTCTTTTTTCAACGAATTATTATAGGTACCTATACTTTAGTCTTTAAGCTGTGATAATCTTCTGTTTCAGTTGCAGCAAGTTTTACTAAAGTTATTGAATTTATTATAAAACAAACTACTAACTGAAAGGATTACGTAGATTAAACTCATATTAGTTTAAGGCCTCGAAAATCTAAGAAAAAAACTATTTCCATTTTTCCCCGTAAAATATTGAATCATCAGTAATGGAAAGGATATAAGAAATGCTGAAAAACAGAAAATAACAAAGATATTGAGAGAGGGATTATCCACATTGGAGAGATCAAAGAAGCTTTGAAGAGATCATCGAGCGATGAAGAGGCCTGTTGAATATGAAAGTATTATGAGAATTAGAAGCAAAGAAAAAGGATTTAAGAAGATGTCTATTCGAGTGTTCCTATCTTAGAACAGGCTGGAATTGAGGGAGTCAAGGAGGTAAAAAAAAGGTGGCATAAATGTCATTTTACAGATATAGTTTTGGTTTTATATATATATATATATATATATATATATATATATATATATATATATAAATGAAATATAGAAGTCAACACTTAGAGGCGATATATATATATATATATATATATATATATATATATATATATATAAATAAATAAATAAATAAATAAATAAATAAATGAAAAAAGAAAAGTCAACAACATAGAAGAACACTTAGAGGCGAGTCTGTTTCATGCTAGATGCAATCCTCTGGCCACAAGTGCTGCTATTTTTCTCGGTTATTTAAATAGCCGAGAAAAATAGCAGTCATTCACGAATAGTACTTTTTCGCAGCTGCTCAATGCTACTAGACGTCCGAATGCCTAAAGCACGGATCGAAACCCAACCGATTTTGTGCTAATGAGTGTTTCTACCAACGAGCTATTTTCATTTGACAGAGAGATGTACGCTACACGCAAGCCGCTAACAAGAATATTGAGTGAGGGAATGTCCAAACTGGAGAGATCAACGGAGCGATAAAGAGGGCTGTTGAAAATAAGTTGGGAATTAAAAGCAACGGAAAAGTTTTCAAGTACTTGTCTACCCTAAATAGAACGTAAACTAAAGCGAGTTATAACGAAAAAAACACTTTTTACCAGTGTTCCAAACTTTGAACAAGCTGTAATTGAGGAAGATCAAGGAGGAAAAAAGGTGTAGAATATTTCACAAATGTCATTAGTATTCCAAGATATTTTTGTGTAATTTTGGTAAATATATTTGTTAAAATGAGATGTCAGTGTTATCTTTTTACGTCATTTAGACAACAATTTGCCCATCGCATATATATATATATATATATATATATATATATATATATAACGTTCAGAGCAGATAACATTAGAAAGATTTTAGAGTTCCATGAAAATAATTGGAGACAACGTCTAAAACACACTATCCAGCCAGGCTAAACCATAACTTTAACAATATAGATAGTACTAATATATAACTCTACAAATCAAAACCATAAACACATTTCTCACCCACACAAGACAGACATGCTTACGGAGGTGTTGAGTCCTCACACTTATACACACACCAACACGAACATACACAGTTACACACTTCATACTCACTCACTCCCTAATGAGACAAATGATAATACACACCCACAGCAATACACACGCTTACACATATCATACTCACTCACTCCCTAAGAACCAAATAACACACACAAATACTTAACAGAGAAACATCCCCTCTACAGGACCAATAAAACTGTCAAACTGACCAGGGGAATTCAGAGAAGCATAGATCCATCCACCTCGTATCTCAAATAACAACTTAAAAGAGACTGGTGGACCAACACAAGGAATGTTAAAAGATTCATGTTAAAAAGATAGAAAATAAAAAAAACAAATGAAAACTACACTCAAAAGTTCATTTTCTCCATCAAGACATTCATTTCTGTAGTTTACTGCTACCAGCAAGCAGAAATATTTCTTCTCCTGATGATGGCCATTTTGGCCGAAACCTTTCGAGGAATCTATATGAAATAATAATAAAAAACACGAAAGAATATTAATCTACAACCCAGTGTGTCTGAAGATTTGAATTTTTTAATATTTTTTATTGTTCAATATATATATATATATATATATATATATATATATATATATAAACTGTGTAATATGCAACGTACTGTCCGTCTTAAGTAATTATTTAATTGACGTAAATATGAATATCTGGAATGTATTTAGAAATATTTTGTCGGCATTTAAATGATTAATTTATACGTATTAACAAATAAGTGTTAAATTTTTAGGTAGATGCGAGATGTTTGTTGAAAGTTATTAGATTTATTATAAAAATTACATTCAGAATTTATATTAGTTTAAGACCTCTAAAATCTAAAAAAAACTATTTTTACCTTTTTCCCCGTAATATATCTTGAAACATCAATAATGGAAACGGTATGACAAATACTAAAAAAAAAAAAAGAAAATAACAAAGATATTGGGTGAAGGAATATCCACATTAGATCGATCAAAGGACCTTCTCAAAGTTCATTGTGCGATAAAGAGGTCTGTTGAAAATATAAATAATTTGAGAATTAGAAGGAAAGGAGTGAGTGAGTTTTAAGAACTGTTCTTCTCAACTAGAAAGTAAACTAAAGCAAGTTATAGCAAAACACGTTTGACAAGTGATAATATCTTTGAGGGTCCTGGGTTGGACGACGAACTACATCCTGCAGCAACACCTCTGATCAGGAGATTGAAGGGTTTGAAAAGCCTGGAACCAATGCTATCGTTCTCAGGTCGACCCTGACCCGATCTGGTAGCACCTGTTAGCTTTCCAGCTATGGATAAATACTTTTGGCCAGATATTTGAGAAACCGGGTATGGCAATAAATTAAATCCGTTAGCAAGGCCTCTAATGGGGAGGTTTTCAAGAGCTTGGAACTACCTCTTAATTGCTGTTGGTCTCAGACCCACACTGATCCGGGGTGGTGACACCTGTTAGGGTCACAGCTATAAGAAATTACTTCTGAGAATTAATGTCATATTTGAGATTCAGGGTGTGACGATAAACTACATCCGGTAGCAAGTCTTCTGAAAGGGAGATTGGACGTTTTCAGACGCGTGGGAACTGCAATTAACTTCTCTTGTTCTCAGGTTCAACCTGACCCGAAGTCGTACCAGCTGTTAGGGTCCAAGCTATGGGCAAATATTGAGCAGTATTTTTTTTAGTATGAAATGATCAACAACATATTTTTTATAGTAAAACGACAATCAATGCATTTTTATAAGTAAAATGACAAAGCATTTTATAGTAAAATGACAATCAATGCATTTTTATAGCAAAATTACAATCAATGTATTTTTATAAGTAAAATGACAATGCATTTTTGTAGTAAAATGACAATCAATGTATTTTTATAAGTAAATTAACAATCAATGCATTTTTATAAGTAAAATGACAATCAATGCATTTTTATAGCAAAATTACAATCAATGCATTTTTATAAGTAAAATGACAATGCATTTTTGTAGTAAAATGACAATCAATGCATTTTTATGAGTAAAATGACAATGCATTCTTATAGTAAAATGACAATCAATGCATTTTGATAGTAAATTAACAATCAATGCATTTTTATAGCAAAATGACAATCAATGCATTTTTATAGCAAAATGACAATCAATGCATTTTTATAAGTAAAATGACAATCAATGCATTTTTATAGCAAAATGACAATCAATGCATTTTTATAAGTAAAATGACAATCAATGCATTTTGATAGTAAAATGACAATCAATGCATTTTTATAAGTAAAATGACAATCAATGCATTTTGATAGTAAAATGACAATCAATGCATTTTTATAAGTAAAATGACAATCAATGCATTTTTATAAGTAAAATAACAATCAATGCATTTTGATAGTAAATTAACAATTAATGCATTTTTATAGCAAAATGACAATCAATGCATTTTTATAGCAAAATGACAATCAATGGATTTTTATAAGTAAAATTACAATCAATGCATTTTATACTAAAATTACATTCAATGCATTTTTATAGTAAACTTACCAATGATACATTTTATGAATTAAAAAGTAAAAAAAAATATAATTTTCCTCTGAAAATATAAAATTATTTATAAGGTATCTGTACTTAAAAGCGTAACATTGCTTGCCAGATATTTAGATTTCGACATTAAATAACCCAGAGACTGATGTGCCGCTAAACAAAATTGACCAACCAATAAAATCTTTGAGAAGGTTCGAATTGAGGGAGTCAAGAATGACAAAATTTATAGAATACTTCACAAATTGAATCTGTCAAGGAATCTCCTTAGCAATCATATCTCAGTAAATCCAATATCTTCAAGAATCAAAAACGGACCAATGAAAAATTTAGTTTTCTAAAGCAATTTTCACTGACGAATCTAGGGTAACAACTCGATGAACAGGGTAGATAAGCCAACGGGTAGATTTGATTCGATGCAGATATGCCTGTGGCTGAATGAAGGGTGTAAGCTGTGTGATGATATCTGCTGGAATTATCCGCCAGACCATTATTGAACCATTCAAAGTCGATGAAGGAGTTAGACTGAACATTATTAACTATTGTAATTTCAAAGACAAGATTTTCTTTGGATGATACAAGTCCCAGTCTTGCATTTTCAAAGTGCAGTGTGTATTTATGCATGACAATACTCTTTTTAAATGCGTCGACGGTTATCCATGAATATTTTGAGCGTAACGGGTTTACAGGAGAGAAGATAATGGAATGACTACACAAAATCCCAATCTGAATCCGATCGAAAATCTATGGCTAATTGTGTATATAAAATTATATGAAGATAGACAACAATATGACAGAAAAACACGATGAAATTGCAACCACAATCTGAATTTTAACCTGCTGAAGTAAAAAAAAGAAAAGCAAAATTACTTGATAATAAATTACTGGCTGTTAATGGGAAGAAGAGTTACTATATAAAAATATAAATGCTTTAAAGACTTATCGCGTCCAGGGTATGACAATAAACTACATCTAGCAGCAATACTTCTGATCGGGAAGTTTTGAGGATCGTGGAATCTTAATTAATGTTGTTCCCAGGTTCACCCTTTTAGGCTCCCAGCTATGGGTAAACTGTGATTCCCAAATTGGGGTAAAATAAAATGAAATTATAAAAATACATTTTCATAGTGAAAAAAATAACAGTATTAGAATTTTAAACATGTACAAGCAATAGATTTTTTCAAAAAAATAGCAGTAATAGATTTTTTAAAAAAAAAATACAGGTAATAGATTTTTTAAATACGACTAATTGATTTTTCTCAAAAGTACCGGTAATATATTATTTTAAAAAATACCAGTAATTAATTTTTAAAAATAATGGATACCACTAATAGATTTTTTTTTCAAATACCACTAACATATTTTCTAAAAATTACCAGGAATATATATTTTTAAATACCAGTAATATATTTTTAAATATCAGTAATACATTATTTTATAAAATAATAGTAATATTTTTTAAATACTAGTAATTTTTAAATGCCACGAATAGATATTTTTCAAAATACCATTCATATATATTTTTAAATACCAGTAATAGATTTTTTTAAATACCAGTAATAAATTTTTCAAAAATACCAGTAATAGATTTTTAAATAACGCTAATAGTTTGTTTTTTAAAATACTAATAGATTTTTTAAATATACCAGTAACAGACTTTTTAAATATCACTAACAGATTTTTAAAAATATAACAGTAATTGATTTTTTAAATACCAGTGAGAGATATTTTTTAAAAATATATCAGTAATAGTTTTTTTAAATACTCCAAAAGATTTATTAAAAATATACCAGTAATAATTTTTTTTTAAATACTCCAAAAGATTTTTTTAAAATATACCATTAATAGATTTTTAAAAAAAAATTACAAGCAACAGACATTTGTAAAAAGAATGAATTACTCAACCTCACAAGAAAAAGAAATTTCGGCAATAAATGACCCATAAGGAATTGATGTGCCCTTAAACAAAAATGACTTATCATATATATTTGTTATTTGTTCTATTATAAATGTTGATCAATTATTGATTATTTTACTAGAGTGTTATTGAAGTATAAAATGATATCCTGCTTTTGTCTAATAACTTCAGACTGAAGTGTGTATAATAAATCCAATAACTTTAATGAAACAGGTTGAAACGAGCAAAACTTCTCAAGAATTATTTTGACATCTATATTCATCGTTTAAAATCTGACAAAATTTGTTCAAAGCAAAGTGATTGAGTTTTATGTGATTTGCATAATACCTTCAGACGAACTATGTTACTAAGGCCATGGTTTAATTCAAATGTGAACTCATTCTCCACATTTTGTATTGTCATATAACAACATGGCGCATGGATTGAACTAGATTCATAACATTTCGAAGGGAATAATGAACAACTTCAGCGAAAAGTGTATTTCATCTTTCTCCCCAAGAATTTTGTAGAACAGACTGACGAGAGGGTGCTTTTATGATCACTGCGTTCGCAAACTCATCAAGTACATTGTCAAATTTTATCTATCGTATATATCCACATAATATTCATTTCGTATTCAATTGGTGTGGAGCAAGGTCCATTCAGCTTTTTACTGAGAACTGCTACATGTGGAACAGTCACCAATGAGCATGCTTCCCCGATCACTATATCCTTAACTTCATCAATTCTAGGGTTAGCTGTTATCTATCTTAAAAAACCTCATAATATACCCTTTTTATTTCCTTGTCTTACGCATTTACAACCACTTTATTCAGTAATCCTCAAAATTGAATGCCTCATGCGTTTGATTTAGGAGGAAATTAATTTACCGTCAGGTCACGTAGATCCTTACATTAAGGTAAGCCACTAAGACGCAAGGTGTAAGAAATTGCATTTAAATTCTTGACGATCAAAGTTGACTGGGAAGCAAGATGGCGGAATATATATATATATATATATATATATATATATATATATATATATATATATATATATATATATATAGTCCTAATAAATAGTTTAAATGCCCTACAAAAAGATAACCCTTTATGAAGTCGTCACGAAACAAATGTTAGCGATTTACGACAGTCTTTATATACACAAAACCCTTTCAGAAAAAAATAAAAAATAAAATAAATAAATAAATAAATCTCCATAGACACTTAACCAGACTAGACAATGTCATCTTCCGCTTTAAATTTAGACACCCCAACCTTACCCTGACTTGACATCTGTGAATGTAACTGAGATATTGATACAAATTAGTAACACCCTTTTCTTTAAACAATTGCTCTAGCCGTTACCATAGAAATTTTGATTTCAATAATGAATATACTTATAAAACGCGTAAATTTCAGAAATAAGTTATTCCAAAAAAAAATTCGCTTGAAGATGGAACAGAGCTTAGTACTTTAATTCAATTTAATTCAAATAATTATATTGAAGTTTTCGGCTCTTGTTTTGAAACATGATAACTCTTATGTAGCGTGTTGGAATCATATTTTTGAATAAATAATTATATTTATGCTCTACTTTTGTATCAAGCACTATTTTAAAAAAATAATAACAAAAATACTAAAGAACTTTGGATTATTTACCTAACGAGTTCTTTCCTATTTCCTATATATTTTTCACACACACACACACACACATATATATTTATATATATATATATATAGATATATATATATACAGAGTTGAGAGAGCTGTTGCTGAAAACTAGGAAGAACATTACGCCAAAGATAGAGTCCCGAGAACACCAACATTTATGCAAACAGATCCTGAGGAATGACCTTTCAAGATAAGCTTCATTTTGCTATTTGAAAAAAAAAATCGTCCATAAAAGTAATAGCTTTTCAACTTGTGCAGAAGATTAGCATACCAAACCCTGTCGATTGGCTTCGAGATATCCAAAGCAGCAGCTCGAGATTCCCCGTATGGCATCTAAAGTTGACTTGGAAGCAAGGAGCAAGGATGAGAGTTCCACAAGCGTGAAGTGCGATAGAAGAAAATGTTAGCATAGAACTTATGGTTACGTTTAGCTATTTCCATTGTAAAATGATGGGACCTTGCCGCCAATCTAGTACTGCGTCGAAATTCATTATGTCTAGGTACCATAACGGAAAATATATCCGAACAATTACCATAAAAAAGTATTTCTCGAAAATGGAAGCTACGTTGGTGAGGTGGGAAAGGGACTGAATCCGAGATGACAGGTAATGAACAATAACATTGCAGATTGTTCTTGATTTTGTCGAGAATCACTAAATATTTAACAGATGCACCAGATCAGATTTGTCAGCAATATTCGAAGCAAGGACGAATGGTAGAATTATAGATATATATTTTTATGTCTTTTTTTTCTCGTTTCACCTTTTGGAAGTGATGTCTGATGATCCAGGATACTTTAAAAGGTCTCTGGTGAAATAAACTATTACAATGGAGCCTTAAAGTTATCTGTTTTTCTTTAAATTGTTTACATTGAGCTCTCAGGATTCCATCCTCCTTGGGTCTACCCATAAGGATTACCAAGTTTTTCATAAATATATATATAAATATATATATATATATATATATATATATATATATATATATATATATATATATATGGCATCAAATGACAATTGACAAAATCTTACTTTTTTTGCCGACGCGTTTCGTCTTCCGACTTTTTCAAGGCAAAAAAATGAAATCGAAATGTTTTGTTGTTATAGTTACAGTAAACATCCAAATTTAGAAAGATAGACGCTTGTCTAAAAATAATAATAATAATCCCTATAATAATCCCTTAATATAAAGGTAATTTACATTAAACAACAAAAAAAGGATTAGACAAAAGCGTCTATCTTTTTAAGATTTTTTTCCACTTGTCATTTGATACCAATCTGTCTTGTCCACAAAAATTCATCTGGGAATTTAACTACATATATATATATATATATATATATATATATATATATATATATATATATATATATATATATATATATATATATATATATATATATATATATATATATATATATATATTTAATTTTCTTGTCAGAATTCATCTTATATATATATATATATATATATATATATATAAGATAAGAATTCTGACGAGAAAGAATGTAGCTCGACATAGTAAGCCAACTTTCTTAGTCAGGATCAGACTTAGCAATTGATTCTTCATATAAGCGGAAACGTTAGTTTGTGAAGTCGCAATGAGTCATTCTCTTGGAGCCATACTAATGGAAGGTAAAAATAGTTTTCTCAAATGGTTAAAAGAGACCAGTTACGTTTTTGATGCGTTAAAATGAACAATACACTCCTTGTAAAAATAATAATCAGATATTATTTGTCATTATTATAATTCTAATTTTAAAAAAACACATGTCTGTGTGGTCTCATTGTCTTTTTTACAACCTCTACCTGTCAAGATCCTCAACAATCATATTAAAGTAAATATACTTCTCGTTAGATAATGAATCTGTATTTTTTTCTGAGGTACCATTTTACTTAGAGGCGTACCTTTACTGTCAGTTCACGCTGATCCTTACATTACGGTAAGTCAAAATTACTTTTTCATAGAAATCTATATCTATCATTGGGTCATTTATGTATAACTCTCTGAAAATGTATGTTCTTTACCCTAAACAAAAATTACTTAATTATATCAATGGTGTTTTTACGATGAACTGGACATTTTCCAGTTTTAAAGATGATTTCCAGCAGAAACTTCTTGCTTTGTAATATCAAGAACCACAGACAGACAATTATGTATTATTTCAGACAAAAAAAATTGCAAAGTGAGTGTTTACTGAACGTGTTTGAGATCTACATTTAAAAGGGGGCCCCATGTAAACCACTTGGCACCCGTCACTAACAACTCACATTTACTGGTTATTGATCCTTATATAACAACAGTCCTCCTTGAGCGATCAATATACACTTAAAATAGAGTCATCTAATATTGGCAGTCTGTATTGATAGTTTATAAAAGAGAAGAAATCAGTTAAAACTCAAAAGTAGATTACCATTATATATATATATATATATATATATATATATATATATATATATATATATATAGTAAAGCTAACGAAGCGGTTGGTATATAATGAAAGTGGATCCTAGTACTATAAAATATTATATATATCCACAAAAAGAGCGCAATGTATATATAAATACAGGGCAAATAATTAATAAACAATAAAATCCAAAATCACCTCATATGGGGAATAATCTATTTCGTCAGACGAAGATATCGGTCGTATCAGAAATAGAAAATTAACTTTAAAAGCTAAAAAAAAAACAGTCGAAAAACGAATGCAGAATGTATCGATTTCAATGTTTCAGTCAGACGAAAGGCACGAGGAATGGTCAGAGGAGGGTAGAAGGTAAAAAAGGGAAGAAGATTTATAAGATTAAACCCGAATATTAACCTTATGACATTAATTTGGAGTTATATGAAGAATCAAATATTAATTTAAAATTTATAGAGGAATAAAAAGGGGGGCAATAACTTAAAAATATAGAGATGTAATCCGTAGAAAGCTGGAGAGATCTTAGAATAAGGGAAAGTTTATAATTTATGAATAATATAGTGTAAAGAGGTTATAGAGGGGGAAAATATGGAATTAGTTATACTTTCGACATTTGAAGAGTTCGAGAGTAGTGAATATTATGGAAATATAGTAGTTAATTAAAATCACTTTATAAGGGGAATAGCCTATTTCGACAGACGAAGATATCGGTTGTCTGTCTTACCAAGCCGGGTGTGTACTGCGTTCGTGTCAAAAATAAAAATTTCACACTAAAAAGGTATTGGTCTGAAAGGAAAGAAGGTTTATAAAATTAAACCCGAATATTAACCTCATGACATTAATTTAGAGTTTTATAAAACATGAAATATTTATTTAATATTAAAAGCGAAATAAAAAGTGGGGTTAACAATAACTTTAAAATATATAGATAAAAGGGAGTAATGAATTAATGTAAAGAGAACTGGAAGATCTTAAAGTAAGGGAACGTTTATAATATATAGTGTGAAGAGGTTGTAAAGGGGGATATAGAAATTAGAATTAGTTATACTTTTGACATTTGATCAGATGCAAGGGAGTGAATATTATGGAGTATGTCTGTAGAAGTGACAGGATGAATAAAAAAAGAGAGGAAAAGCTATAGTCAACTAAAGTCAGCTATAGTCAGCTAAAGTCCCTCAGAGGACAAATGTCCTCTGAGGGACTTTATCAAGGCAATGAGCAAAAACATGTCATTTTTTTTTCCTTTCAGGCCATTCCGTCCGTGAATTACGGTATTATTATATCACAGATAATAAAGCCCATAATGGGGGAAATAAATTAGACAAAAATTGTGATCCATCAGAAAAATTCAATTATCAGTATTTGTGAAGTTTTCACAAATAAAACTGGTACATATTACTTCTCCGGATTGAAAATGAGTGTAACAGTACTTTGGCATATCTGTTAAATAAAAAATGAGTAATTTAAGTAAATAAGAGATGACTGTCTCGCTCAAGTGCACACTCTGGTAATAAATTTCACCGTTAATAATTGTGATATTATTTTCCCAACCTCAAGCTGTAGAGTAATTTGATAAACTTGAAGAACGACAAGCTGAAACCAGTAAAATAAAACAATTATGATATATTTTTTTCGGAAAAAGAAACTATATGTATAATAAATATTGAATTTACATATATAAAATATCAGATGTATTTTCAATCCTTACACACACACACACACACACACACACACACACACACATATATATATATATATATATATATATATATATATATATATATGTAGTCATCCGCAGACAAACAGTTTCGTTGTATCACAGCTCATCAGTGTAGCTAGAGATGCGAATGCTTCAAGCCAGTATGAAAACCCGAGAGATTTGCCATCACTCGGAGTCTCTCACCCTTAGGCTATCAGCGCACGCAGCTGAGGAATGGGATTTTTAACGCTTTATATAAGAGATATAAGCATTCCCAGCTGACAGAGTGCTCAATTCATAGCAAAGAGCGTTAATTAGTCTTGAAGATGACGGAATGCAATCTTTCAAAGGGACCTTTTTTTATCCAAAACTTCCTCAGAAAGAATCTTTGGGACGACAGTAACTAAAATGGACATACTGAAAAGGTACACACATGAATTAGGAACAACGACTAAAGTAAATTTATTGCTAAAACCTAACAAATCGGTGTAAATAATCCGAATGGGAATATACAAACAGTTTTGATTATTATACTATTTTGAATGGAAAAGAATGAGTTCCATCAAATTCGTTAGTGCAAACCTTTTGCATATATATATATATATATATATATATATATATATATATATATATATTCAAACATGTTTCATTAAATGATATGGACAAGTGCTGTCTATTTATTTTCGGTAAATTCTTTTCATAACGTCTGATAAGCTTAATAACATTATCATTAAACGAAGAAAGAAAATCACAATATTGATACATATTTTTTAATCCAATCTAAGCTTTGGGCTTACATAAGCCATTATCAAATATGACAGTTACTGTACAATATATTAAGCAATACACAGACAAGAATGTGATGATAGTCTGTTTCTGTTTACATGGATGATTTCCAAGCAACGATAAACACGTGCATATAAGACGCTGGAAGCGAAAATCGCATCGCGGCTCATGACGTCACACATCTCCACGCGAGAGTGAATTCAAGAAGTATTAAGTATGGGAAGCCGTTGGTATAAACCAATGGTTTCTCTTACCAATTATAGACATTTAAGAATATTTGTGGAGATTCCATAGTTTATTTTGTTTAGGTTAGGTTTCAACTGTTTTATGTATAATGCTTCAAAAAATTTTACTTTTTGTTTATTGTTTTCATGTTTAAGTATAATTGCGTTTTCGACAAGGATTTTACGGAATTGTGTGTGCGGCCAGCCATGTTGTTTTAAATACTTAAAAATGTTAGAGTTTTAATGAAACATGTATGAATGAAAAAATGCTGCCTAAATACATACAATATATATATATATATATATATATATATATTGTTAAAATATAACTGACAACGAATGTCTATTATATCTGTCTATATTTCTGAGATGAGGTATTATGTACATTATTTACATTATTCGGACTATTGTTCTCATCTTTGTCGCCATATTTATAACAACTTTTCGGCCGTTGTATGCTCCGGCCTTCTTCAGGTGGTTTGAATGTCGAACTGAACCCTTTATTTCGCTCACTGGGGTAGACTGTTCTAGTTCCACGTGCCATGTTTGATGGATGTCAGTTATCAGTTATCTCTTATTTTTTCCTCTGAAAGTTCTCCACTGCCTTAACCGGGTATTGAACGCACACACTTTGGGTACTGTCACTGGATCTAACCAACGCCTTTATCCACTGTGCCATGTGTCCTCAGAGGGCAAATAAGAGGAGATAACTGAAAACTGACATCCATTAAACATGGCAGTCCGAGTGTGTTGGATTTAATCCATAAGCGAATAGTTTACGAGAACCATTTCGTAATGCCTCTTTTCGTCATACGACCCATAATAATTATTCGTATTTTTAACAGATTATCGACAGGTTCTATGAGAATTGATTTCTTTGCTTACTCTTGGCATTCACAGACTGTTTCCGGTTATTTGAGTTGGTCTCCTTCGATCGAGAATCTTCAAGCACAATTTCCTTTGCCACTTTTCTTTGACAGTAAATGTTTTTTTTTTCCCGTTGAAATTTATGATATCGCTTCTTTTTTTTTCTCTCCTGCCTCTCTGTTTTGGAAGTGTCGATAAATTCTTCCAATGCAACTTTGGGTTTTAGTTCATTACTTTGGATTGATATTTACATTATTATGCCTGCATTTCTAAAATGGTTTTGTCGGCTAATATATAAGAAATTACAAAGTGATCAAATGAGGGAGAATTATCAGGGACGTTTCTCTTTTATTCAAAAAACAGTTTTCTGCGTATACAGATAATCTAAATTACGCAAAAATGAAATTTAAACTGACATCTCAATTTAACAGAATACAAAAATTACATAAAAATATGTCGAATGAGTAAAATTATTTAATAAAATCGCCATTGGCATCAACCACGGCCTCCAGACAACTCCGGAATATCCGGAAACTCTTTGGGGCGGTCTCCTTGTTTAAGTTGGTGAATGCTGCCATAGTCCTTGCCCTCACTTCATTGGTGTTATAAGGATTTTTGTCTCTCGCTAAACTGCGCCCCACACATAATAATCAAGGGGGTTGCAATCTTGGAGGTAGGTGGCCAGATATAAGGTGTGATTGTCTGACAGTCATCACTGGGTTCTCCTGCTGCAGAGTCCGTTTGTCGGACAAAGGCTCTTTCAAAAGCCACTCTCTTGACCCAAGGCAGAGCTAACTCCTAAAGGCACTTGATGTAGGCCTTCGTGTTGTGTCTGAGGACCTGTGAAGGCATAACGTCGTCATAACTCGTTAGCACTCCAAACACATTAGTAATCACCATTAGACTCATCCAACTCTTTCCGAATCCTCTGAACTGTCCTCGGGTTGACATACAAACACTCTGAAATGTTCGTATTGAAACTTTCTCTGAAAATGCCAAGCAGTACATCAGACCGTTTCCAAATTTCTGGCGTAAGGAATTTGCTCTTTTTCTTACAGACGGTTCTAACCAACCAAGGAATGTGATTCTAAAGGGTGTTTCATTAAGACGGATTATATATAAGGGTGTTTCATTAAGACGGATCTAAGTCATCAGTAAATGAATCAGTGTTATTGGTGAAAATGTATTTATTTCTCTATTGGATCATGTTATTTAAGTCATGGCAATTATGTATGGCAAATAATATCGCCTAAATGTCCGACGAAAAAGGAAAAAAAAATCATTAGACGCTTAAACTTCATTCAGATTAAAAATCGATCCAAGTTATTGGAACATCCTTTATATTATTCAAATAGAAAAATTTGTAAGACGTTTGTTAAGAAGATGTGGTGAATTGTGTATGAATGTGTAACATGTTTGGCACGAGAAGTTATTGTTTTTTTTTCTCTCATAGAGAACTTACTGTAAGTTTTCTATGCGAAAAAATATGGTTCCTGAAATTATCAAATTGGTGATTTTCATTTCTTCTAAAATATTTAATGTTTATCATTAATAATTTTTGCGGGAAAAATTATTATAATCTTGAAGACTGGATGTGCTTCGTGCAAGCAATGGCGCACGTATAAAGTGCAAATGCAACTGACAGAGGCAATTGAGATAAATGATAAACCCTTGACGAGGCTATGGTACAGCGAATGTGGCAAGAAATCGCGTTCTGTCTTGATGTGCTGCGTGCAAATAATGGTGTCCATATAAAGTTGGATTACATCAGTAAGAAAAATACCATCAATATCTTGTCCTCATTTTGTAATAATTTCCTCATATTTATCTGTTCATTTGGTTTTGTAATAATTTTTTTCAAATTTTAAAGAGACTTTATGTACAACCTGTATTATTAATAGATCAGTAATCCTTCGATTAGTGCTACTAATATGTACGCATTCTGGTAGCCGGGAATGCTTATATCTCTTATATAAAGATACGCACGAATCGAATATAATAACTTATAGGAAATTATTTAATTTTATATCAAATTTTAGCCGCATTCACAATTAATTTCTAATTTGCGTAGTTTTTACTTAGAATATAGATACATATATGAAGATACAATATAATGATATGAATTAATATCTATTAATCTGATTTTTTATGAAAAACTTATTTTGAGTGCTTTGTATAATATTTTTCTGTTCTTCATATAATTGTTAGTAGTGAGAAATTGCCCCTTCAAAATTTCTAAATCATATTCATTATTTTAACCTGAAAATTCTATTTATAATCTTTCTATAGTAAATGCATACATCTTTTACATTGCGACATTTTTTAATAAATATAAATTTCTGAACATGAACAAGTACATATTTCAGTTAATAGACTGATATATCGTAGCAGTTTTTTTTTTCCGGAATTTCGTACAGCGAATCAGTTTTTTTTTCCTAAACATTATATTGTGCACCATATATGTTATATTATAAAAAGGTAATCATCCAATGAATCAATTAGTAATAGAAATGTAATGAATGGGGAATTCTTTTCGCTAACAGACTTAATATAATCATACATTACTAAGAATCCACTGAATTAAGCGATCCTTGTTTGTAAAACTGTTATTAGATGGATCTGGTATATTTTTAGAGCAGCAAATACTTTCGAAAACTTCATGTTCTCATCGTCAGACAGTAATTTTTTCATTAGAAATATAACCCCAAGATCCATCTGACATCTGATTTATATATATAAGGATCGCGTCATTCAGTGGATTGGATTGTTAGAAAGTTAATGTATTATATGATTACATCTTTATATATATATATATATATATATATATATATATATATATATATATATATATATATATATGTAAAATGTGCCTGTATATAAATATACATATATGTATGCAGTGTTTACGTTTATTAATTATATATTATATATGCGCGGTACTTATTGGAAATCGCTCAATATCAGTGATAGAGCTAACATATTTGTTTGGCTTGATGTAAGTTTGTCTGACGATCGCAAATAGCGTGAAAACCCTGGTTCACAAACTCATATCAATCCAACTATATATATATATATATATATATATATATATATATATATATATATATATAACAATTTAATACCACAGAATGCATAGACATTAGTGTTCATTTTTACAAATTTTTACAACGTTTACGTATATTTCAATCGTTAATTTACATGATTTAAAAGTGCTCCACGTCTTCCTCCATACCATACGTATATATATATATATATATATATATATATATATATATATATATATATATATATATATATAAGTGATATTTTTTGTAGTGATTTTATAACATATTCATGTTATAATTTTTTAAATAAATAATTATATATATATATATATATATATATATATATATATATATATATAATATATATATATATATATTGTGTATTTATCAATCTCTTTTTATACAAGTTTCATGAAAGACGACACTTGTACAACACTAGAAAAATTGAATAAAAAATGCTTAATCGCAGTACATTGTCAGTTTGCCTTTAATTATATATATATATATATATATATATATATATATATATATATATATATATATATATATATATTGATATATCTATATATATATGTATATATATATTTAAATATTTTATCCTCCGTATCAGTTTGCCGGTCTCGATTCGCTAGGAACAAACAATAAACATTAAACATTAATTGCAATGTTTCCTTTTACTCGTAATAAATCCCAGTTGCTGGTGCGTCTAAAAGAATACGATAAAATATAGATAATAAACTGATCCAAGTCTCTGTTCTGTTTTGTTGGCGGTCTGTTTTGGTAACAATGAACGCGTATCAGATTAGCACACATGGAACAATTGCTTTAAAGATAATTCATCCGATCGGATAAAACAGCATTATCACCATAGCAAGAACAGTATTTATTAATAAATAACATAGATATGCCTTTTTTCCCATGTTTGTTCTGAATGGAAGGAGACAAAAACAAATTGTTGATATTGGATGAAGACATATACTAAACCATCTGTGAATGAATAGCCCAATACTCATTTCCCAGGCTTTTTCGGCCGTTAACCCTATTTTGTTCGGTCTGTTGTCTTCGTTTTTATTGATATATTCACGACGTTTCAACCGCTGTACACTCCGGCTTTCTTCAGGTGATATATGTTCGGTAAATAAAGGGTTCAGTCGAAATCTCAACTTATATCATATGAAAAAGTCTTGAGCCAATAAAAATGACAATAACGATGAGGACAGTCCGAATATAAAAAAATCGTGTAAATAGGTATGATACCTCATCTCAGATATATAGAGAGATCCTGAAGAACATCATAGCGTACATCGATCGAAACGTCGTGACGATGAAGACAAGAGTTCGAACGATGTAATGTTGTAAAAAGTTAAATACATCATCTCAGAAGTATAGACAGATCCTGAAGAAACCCGGTGCTTACAATGGCCGAAGCATCGTGAATATGACGATAAAGATGAGGACAACCGTCCGAATTATGTAAATAGTTACAATACATCATCTCAGAAATATAGGAAGATCTTTTTCGACCGATTTTAAAAGCGTTTATAGAGCTTTTTTGCGTGGTGAACTGTTTTCTACATGAAAATTTGAAATTTGAGAATAATAATACTAAATTATAGCAATATTGGTAATAAGAATGAATGCAATCTTCGCCTGAAATATATATATATATATATATATATATATATATATATATATATATATATATATATATATATAGTTGACTCTCCCGTCGAGATTCGACGTATGAGGGTCAAGCAGATCATTCCTGGGAAATCGACAGCCCGACAACAGCACATGAGATTTGATTATAGTGGTGAAGGCTTCGTTCAGGACCATCCACACACATATATATATATCATAAACAGAGCATTTGCTTAAATACTTGTATCTATAAATAACAACGTTAAACATAAAAATGTCTTTAATAAATAAATTGTCGGACCTTGTCCATTTCTTTATATATATATATATATATATATATATATTTCAAACATCATCACTTGAGAAGACACAGAATGTTTGAAACAAAATGGCTATTTTTGTAGTGATCTTATAACATACTTATGTTATAATTTTTTATAAAAAATAATATATATATATATATATATATATATATATATATATATATATATATATGAGAGAGAGAGAGACAGATAGATATAGTGATTTACTAAGCGCAGCTTTGACTTTGCACAAGGTTGGAAGTATGGGGCAGCCCATGTGAGGATTGATCTTACTACTCAGCGGTAATTGATCTCGTGAGTCTTGCTTAACCATCAATCTACCTTGTAGTCTACACTGTTTAGTGATTGTCAGTTTTACGCTTCAAGTTGATCTTCAAATTAAAGCTGACAGCCAACATACAGCTTTCATTCCTCTCTTCACACTGTCTGTATCTAAAACATCATTTTCTAAGGGTTTAATCTATTTTTTATTAATAACACTAAGTAAAGCGTATCTTATTAAATGGAATCTGACTCTTGATTCTAGATAATTCGAATGCGTTCAATACGAATTTCAAGTCGCTTTAGCGCTATTAGGTCATGATTCTTCCCAACAAACGACGAGCCATTTTTCAAATTAAGACTAAAAAAAAATTAAGTCCTTTGTTAAAAATGTGTTTGCCTTTTAACTAAGTTTAAGCAGGTAGAAAAAGATTATAAAGTCGGAATTTTCGAAGTCTCCAAATGTCTTGCATATCTGACCGTTTTTGGTTATTATTTTAGTCATTATCAAGGACGATTTTAATTTTTTTTTTATTTTTAACTAAATGCGTGTTTTCTAAATATGTTTCTGAAGTTAAAGGAATGTTTTATTTTCAAAACACGGTCAGCATATTGTGGCCGTGTTCGTAGTAAATGTTTTTGTGCGATGAATTTTTTTCTACACTTCAACCCCTCTTCTAGCCTGTCGCTATTTTCATGGTTGATGTTCTGGTTAACTATGATCGTTTGTTCCACAAATCCAGACATTGACACGACCCGCCTTTCCACCTGCGCTAAGCCGACTCATCCTCGTCCACTTCATATTCCACCGCTAAAGAGGAACTTCTTCACATACAGCTTCTCCTTCAGAACTGTCGCAATATTTAACGAAGTCCCGAGAATATGCTTCTCTGATCACTAAAACCTTTTCCTCTTTAAGTCAGGGATCAACCTTTATTTATCTTGCATATTCTCATAATATACAACGATTTATTTGATCAGGGAATCAACCTCTCGGGAGTCCGTTACATATTGCAACAGCTGTGAAGAAGAAGACGCATTTAGTTACACTCTACCATGAGTGGCTCTTGGGTCTTTTGTGACCAATAAAAAATATGTAAGCTATATTATATAAAATGGTCGGTTCATTTTACCAATCCAAGAACTGATTCCTCCTACTTCAATCGATATTTAGAAGAACCAGATCAAAACTACGTAGCCTTGTGGAGGATGAATTATCTTTCACCCTACAACCGCTTTCCCCACAGACGAAACGTCGCAAGCTCTCGCGAATTCATCGTATTTTTCCTTTGGAAATAATTCCCTACCGCCTTAAGAGTAAGATTGTTGTCGCAGGTGCTTGTTAAAGAGATTCTTTGAACGGCTAAGTGATTTGTTTGGTTCGTCACGGAGACGATTTGGCATGAAGCTACTTTGGCGAACGGGTTAGCAACTTGAAGATCAATAAAACTGGGAAACAAGTATGTTATTAAATGATATCTGACGCTTGATTCTATGTAATTAGTAAGCTCTGAATTATTAACTCGGTTTGACTCTATACCAAGTAGCGACAGTCTGTTCCATGAGTGAACGCAATCTTCAATCATGATATATATATATATATATATATATATATATATATATATATATATATATAAAAAGTGAACATAGAGGTCAACACTTAGAGGCGACAGTCTGTTTCATGCTATATGCAATCGTCAGGCCACATATGCTGTTATTTTTCTCGGCTATTTATATATATACGGGTTAGTGGTGCATTGTGGGTATCCTATTATGGCGGTTATTTTACCGGAAGTCGTTTGTTTATTTATTTGGGTCAAATTATATTGCTTGTTTTTATTTTTTTTTTTTGTTTTTTTGTTACAAGCAACAAGCTAGAATATTCGGATTCTGACCATGAGACCCGGGTTCAAATCTCACCATGATCGCCTTGTAAGGAAGGCGACTCATCGGTCTAGAGTAGTCAATCCCAGCGTACGGCACCTTTGGAAAGTTGTCTGGTCTAAGCCTTGTGTGTGAAATTGGATAGACGGAACTCTTGGGTGCTAGCCCGAAGTCACAAGTCATCGTGGTCGAGGGCTTCAGCGTGCTGGCCGTTTTCAAATTGTTGATCACGCTAAGATAACACGCTCTTTCCTAGAAACTGTAACGTGAAACCCTGGTTCACAAACTCATATCAATCCAACTATATATATATATATATATATATATATGTATATATATATAACAATTTAATACCACAGAATGCATAGACATTAGTGTTCATTTTTTACAAATTTTGACAACGTTTACGTATATTTTATACGTATATTTTAATCGTTAATTTACATGATTTAAAAGTGCTCTACGTCTTCCTCCATACCATACGTATATATATATATATATATTTTTATTTTGTTTCACAATGTTCTCTGGTACGGCGCAAAATAGGATTATATATATATATATAGAAAGATATTTTCTCTATTCTAAAAATTTTCGAAGTATATTTATTCGACATACCGTCCATTCATTAATACCCGAGCCGGCATTCATATGTAAAAAAAGAAAATCCTGATGTATGATTTTTACGGTTAGGTATAATTTTTTTCTGTTTTTTTTATAACCTCGCTCTATGGCTATGAAGAATGTCAAACATACAACAAAGATGGCTGCCTTTTCTTATTTCTATATGGGCAAGTCAAGCCACTTAATTTTTTCTCTGTTCACGATCGAAGATGAGCTGAAGATAAGAAGTGGATTGAAACCTTTCCAAAACATATTTGTGCTTGAGTGAAACTGGGACTCGGCTCTCCTATTAACAATTCCAAGCGATTATCAATTACACTACCGAAGCTCATAGCAGCGGTTATTCCCAAGCGGTCAGACAACTTGGTATTGGCCAGGAATGACATTGCTTAACTTCATTGATCGTATGGGAACGTGGTGTGACTGTAAGCTTAGCTTTATCATGTCATCTTACAATTCAACAAACTAACTGAAAATGTATGCCTAGCTTGTGACACCAGCTGGCAGCCATCGCGACTCGATGATAACCAGTTACTTAAATATAACAACTGTTCACCCGATACACTTCCCAAGAACCACTCAAGGTTACTGAATGGGGGGATCGAGCGGGAACCGGTTTTTCAACATGATATGGTCGTAATCCCGTCATTATCCTGTCTGATTCTAATTGAAATCTAAAAAAAATTCCTGATATATGATTTTGACGATTGGATATAGTTTTTTTTTTATTTCCATAACGTTTCTCTATGAAGAATGTCAAATTGACAGCAAAGATGACTGCTTTTTCCTGCTATTATATGCGAAGGTCAAGTCCCTTATATCTTTCTCCATTAACGATCGACGCATAGGAGAGTTTATTTCAGGTTGGCTCGCAATGAACAATAATGCAGACAGAAGTGAATACATGCCGTTCCTAAGGGCATTCTATCTAAAGATAAACAGATGTAACCCGAATTTGAAATCAATCCAACAATTTTATTCTCCGTTATGCAAAATTATTAGTCGTATTTGTATCATTATAATTTCTTTTTTTTTTCTCATTTCGCTGACAGGAAGGTGATCAAATTGCAAACTTAAATTGTTTGTCCAGTTAAACCTAAATTTAATAGGAAACATATTCAATTTAAATACAGGAGTAAAAGATAAGATTTCAATAGCTACATTGTATTTGCTTTTTTTTTTTTTTGACGTGTTCTTTTCTTTTTTTATGCAACTGTTTAACTAAAACAAGGCCCAAGAGCCACATACAGTAGTAACTGAATGGAGGGGTTTACGGACGCAAGAACTGTACATTATGATCATATGTATGATTGATAAAGTTTAACCGGGAAATTGAAGACGCAGTAATCGGGGAAGCATCAACTCGGGAGTCTAATCTATATGGAAACACAGCACCATTTATCGTAATCTTTCTTGAAGCTTAATAATTAAGAAACGAAAGATTTGCGAACATATGTACATACGGACTTTTGTCCTTATTTTGATGGGATGCGATCGCCCCATAGTTTGTAAAATTATTTTTATTACACCATATATATATATATATATATATATATATATATATATATATATATATATATATATACAGAGAGAGAGAGAGAGAGAGAGAGAGAGAGATTCCTTACGACGCAACCTGATTTTCGACGTAGGTCGGAACTCACCTACACCTAAGTGCAAAAAGTTCTCCACGCCCCACGAAAAACACAAACGAGAGATAGCGAATATAAGATAATCAAATATGGTGTAGTGGCGGTGAAGAAACAACGACGTCTTCCACATATAACGCTCTTCATTATAGGAGATGGCAAAAACATATATATATATATATATATATATACAAATATTCTTTTTTATATATATTCTTTTATATATATATATATATATATATATATATATATATATATATATATATATATATATAAATTCAATCTTAGCGTTGCAACTGGAGGCTCTAAAAGTTTGTATCCGTTAACAATAGTACATTTATGTAAAAAAAATATTTCGATTCGCATTATATTTTTTGTCTCGATGCTACCTGAATTTTACCAAAAACAAAATAATTTCTATGACTGAAGATGATTGAATGTACAGTTGAAAGTACTTGCGTATTAAAGAAAGACCTTATACAGCTTATAATTAAAAAAAACAAAACAAGAATCATAACATTCATCGAGTGATGTGTAGGGTAATGCTCGTTAAAAATTTTGTTAGCGAATCGATTTCGCCATTCTATATCATTAACTTTACTAATCTACTTTTTGTATGAATGATTCATTGTAATATATATATATATATATATTGAATCCATTGCAAGGTCTGCTACTAGGAAAGTTGATTCACTGTGTCGTATTACACATTTTATTTTTTCATCCCAATCTATCTTACATATTTATTTCTTTGTCATTCGTCCTTGCTTTGAAGAGTGCTGCTTCATCTGGTCTGGTGTTACTGATATATATTTAGAGATTCTTAGAAAAATTCCAAAGAAGAATCTGCAATCTGTTTGGCTTTTCGGCTACATTCAATTTCCAACCGCCGAAATGTATTGTTTCTCTTTATATGTCTTTTTATACAAATATTTCATGGCAATTGTTCTGATGAACCTTTCTCTATGTTACGTAGATTTTATGAATTTAAGCGCTGTATTTGATTGGCAGCAAGGCGCCATCCTTTTATAGTTAAAATGGCAACATGCAACCGTAAGTTCTATGCTAACAGTTTCTTCTCTCGCACTTCTCGCTTGTGAAACTCACTTCTGGACTCTTGCTTCCCAATCATCTTTGATCTTCAGAAATAAAAATGCAATGTCAATCATTATCTATGAATATATTTTATTTAAAAGAAACAAAAAGGCACGTCACGGCGGCGCGAAAAGGACTGAAGCCGAGATGCCAATTCAGGACCAATAACATTGCAGATTTTACTTTTATTTTATGAAGGATCAATAAATATATAACAGAAACAACAGACCAGATGTGACAGCAATATTCAAATCATGAACAAATTGGAGACTTATAAATTTGTAAGACAGATTGAAAGGTCAAGTTAGAACTGATAAAATTACAGACACTTCTTAGCATTTTATCAAGAATATCGATACACACACATATATATATATATATATATATATATATATATATATATATATATTAGGATAAAAATAATAATAAAATAATAAGGTAAATATTATGAAGAAATTAATATATACATATAAATATAGATAACTAGACTCGTTTCGAAAAACCCTCGAATTTTTGATTTGCTAATCAAATCAATCTCGAGGGAAAAAAGGTTTTAAAAAAAAGAAGAGCTACAAACATGAACTTCTGCCGACAAAAAAAAAATCGCACAGATGCAGGTCTGAAGCCCAAAGAAAAAAAAACCCCGATACGAGTAACAACTAACAAAAGAGGTCAATACAACCGTAGAGCAGACCTTTCCTGACGATCCGTTTAGGTGAAACCTAGGTAGGTTTGTCTGGCTCACTAGGTGTGTATATATATATATATATATATATATATATATATATATATATATATATATATATATATATATAGCATGGCAATTGTTCTGACGAACTTTTCGCTACCTAGACTTTATGAATTTAACCGAGTATATGATTGTCGGAAATATTATATTGAATCAGTTTCTAGGTCTGCCGCTAGGAATGTTGATTCCAAGTGGAATATCAGAAATCTTTTCCCGCCAGAATTTATGTTATATATTTATAGGTCTAGAATTTTTTTTTTTCTGTGAATATTGCTGCCTCATCTGGCCTGGTGCTCTTGCGATATTTCTGGGAGATTTTTCATAAAATCCAAAGAAGAATCTTCAGTGTTATTGGTCCTGACCTGGCATCTCAGCTTCAGTTACTTTCCCATCAACGTCATATTTCTTTTACTTGTTCTCTATGTATATTTTCATGGTAATATTTTGTTGGACTTGATTCTTTGGTTCCAAATCGTTATGAATTGA